>JAMKCH010031178.1:0-16513 GCA_023653785.1 Ophioderma brevispina | reverse complement strand
CGCAATTTCACCACATCGGAAAATTATGTTTGAAAACCAACCTTTTTCAGAGTTGGTTTGTTAAAAAATAAATTCTCACATTAATCCACGGCGATATCTGGCCACTAAACTTTATAGCAGAGTAATATCTAAAACACTGCATCATATCTGCCAACGGAAACTCAGCAAACAAAAGATCATCAGGTGTTGTCGTTTTTGTCGGCTACTCTTTGATAGTGACTCTTTGGGCTAATTTACCACTTGACTAGATGCCCCTGTGCTAGTCTGTCAGTGGGTATCAATATATTGCCACCACTCGTGGTAATTCTTTTGATTCAGTTGATAACCTGAATTTTTTTTCAAATTGTTTGTTTTTTTTTCTATCGATTTTTCGTTGAAAATCTCGATCCGCGGGATTAGTTGATATCTCACCGTGCGTGTGTACTACTTGTATAGCTTGTCTTTCACTACACCTCCACATGGAAGAGATCGTACTGCAATGGTAGCTATAAATGGTGATATACTACAGCTTTTACGGGCGATACTGCTCACTGATAAGCCTGGTTTTAATATGGTGTGGACACATGCGTTAAGTCACCTGTTTTATGTTTTTTTTTTTTGTAACTCCCGTCTTAAGTCCCAGCATCAGCAAGGATTGCCCGGCAGGGCGGGGACACGCTAATGTACATTCCCGGCCAAGTCCGGCTAACATCCCGGCTTGCGTGGCAATACTTTTTGTACATGCCCGGCTTATGTCCCGGCATATACCGCGCTATGTCCCGGGACCGCCCCAGGGCCGGGATTGAAATTGGGGGGGGGGGGGACCAAGTGCCATAAGTTTGAAAAGGAGGGGGGGGGGTGGAGATATTTTATTTTGTTCAAGTATCAATTTCAAGACTAACATTTTACCTGCACTTTCAGGAAATTGTGAAAGCTTGCATCACAGCCAAAAATTTTCATGCTTTGTGCACGGGGCATGCGCTAAAATACATGTGAGAGAATCCGCGATGAAAAATCTCATTGATCTCATTCTGAAAATGAATGCGTCCAATTTTGCTTAGTCCAATTTAGGGTTGCATTCACACCTTGCGAACTAGATTAATCTAGTTCACCATGCCCCAACGAGGCCCAAACGAACATACAATTTTTTTATTGTGAAATGACATTTTCGTTACGACCAGGATCATCGCAAGATGGCGAGTAACCCGTGATCATCATTAATGTTCAGCACAGTTTACTTTTCCTGTGGTAGAGTCCGCCGTCTCATGTTTCCGGCTACAAATTGGTACATAGGGCAATCATTCATTTTACTCTTCATGCACAGATGGCAATGTCACGCACATTAGTTTTTCAGCACGCTAATCAGTATACTCGTCTATTCGAGCCCCGGACTCGGGCTCCCACCTGACTATCTGCTTTCACACTGGGATGAATTTATATTCACGTATTATTACACAGCTCGAATCTGTGTCAGTGGGATATAACCCTCTTCACACGAGGACTTGTATTGATTTTACAACGTTTCACCAGCGTTCCCTAAACACAAAAAAAATAACAAATACATACCTAGGTTTCCAATCCACGCTTTATTTTAGCAATCAACTTCTATTCAATCCCAATGAACGCAACTTCCAAAATCATGTAGACGTGATTGTTAAAATCCAAACGACCTTCAATATAAAAAGTACCAGTTTCAGATTTAAAAAAAGGACAACATTTATGGTTTCAATCCACGGAACAGTCACTGTTTTGTTTATTTACAACGCTGGTGCATAAATGACCTTCTTTTGATATCGAGGTCATATGATTTTACGGCAAAGAAGATTCGTTCGCACGAGTACAATATATCAATTTTGTGCAATTTACAAAGTGTTAGGATCACTAAAACGATTGACAATTTGCAAATGGAGAAGGCAACCTTCATTTTCTTTTCTGTCATTTATTCGAATGAGAGTAAATAACAATAAGTAAGAATTATCCGATTCTGCGTAGAGTTGGGACGCAGCAGTTATTTTTCTGGAGGTCATTGATTTTCACGGGGTTAGTTAGATTCGCAATCCAAGGCGAAAACTTTCTTAGTCTCCTTCGTGTCGTTTAAAAAAACATTTGTAAACAACCGTGTTTACAACAAGATGAAACTAATTGATAACAAACTGATTATAAACTTTCAAAACTGGGTTCAGTGATTTTTCACATTTGATTAGCTTAGGCCTACGTATACATGTTGTCCCTATTTTCATATACTTTGTTTTTATTTAAGTTTGTAAATATTGAGGCCCCTACACAGTCTACAGGGCAATTTTCACGAATGGCAGAAATCATTCAGTTAAACTGGATATTGGCATTCAATAAATAGAGAACTAAGATATAGCTATTTGTGTCATTAACCAAAATTGACAAATGTCTTAACTACTTTCCCGTTAAATAATTTAATTGAACTAAGCGACGGTTATATAGGCTAACGTACGATTCTATTCTTAAACGGGTGTCCCTTGTTTAAATTAGTAACCATGTCTCTCTGGGTCCATTTTACGTCATTCTCGTATTTATACTGTGGGATTCCTTGAACAACAAATGCTGACTGCTTGAAGTGGGTTTTAATTTTTCCTTTAATTTGAAGTTTAAGGTGATGTCTTCTTGAATGGTATGTGTAGTATCAATAATTGACAACTAATCATGCACTTTGTGGGCATGATTGAAATATGACTATTTTAGAAGGTTTTTGGAGCACGATGAATCTTTGTAATATCATGACAATACACACGTATGTAGCCGTTTCCTATGGGCGTTCGCGTGAGTCTGTGATAGACAGACTCACGCTCTTGGGAGAGGTATTATTACACTTCATCCATGATCAACATTGCACAGCAGACTGCAGTTTATAATTATATCTAGGCCGCGAATATCAAAATTCATTAAATTCTTTCCAAAGTTCCTTTCGATCCATGGCAACCATTCCATTCCATACATGCATGCCTTCATGCTGACATGGTGGTACATGATGGACCGGTGTAATTTGGTCCGGTAGTGACTAGTCCAGGCTCAGAAAGACGGAATCCAGCCTGAAACTATGTTGCGTGAAGAGTCAACTGGATCAACAATTACCCTATTCGCTCATGCGCTGGCCATGCATTTCGGCAGCGTGTAAGCTACAGGGTCAGGTAACTCCTCCTCTGCCACACCATGACCCTACTGTGACGCAGTTCCGTAATCGTAACTAGAGGTCTTTACATACACATTGTATGGCTGACTTTAACATTGGACTGGACCCAAGTTACGAAAACTTCCTTTTCGGACCAGCGTTACATGAATAAGAAATACCTATGTTATTCATGGTACGAGCACTCAAATACCACAGTGCTTGTGACTTCACAGAAAGTTTTCTTTTGGGCTGTCAATAATACTTACAAGATCTTGAGAAAATGCCGTCATTGTACAGCACACATTGTTTTAAGCCCGAATTCCCCGCGGATTATTTAAAAAAAAATGTTCGTAAATTTCAAGTTCCACTTTCTCCGTCCAACAAACTCCCTGGATTTTAGTATGATGGCGCACGACAGCATTCACGGTAGGTCAGCACAGAGGTCAGCTGAAATTAAGACCCAAAAAATCGGGAAGTCCGTCGAACAGAGAGTAGAGAGGCATTTACTATATGAAGTTGAGAAGCTCATGATCGCGGTCGTACGTATGTGGCGCATTATTATTCACGCTATGTCAACAACGTCATACTGCATAATTAGGACCGCGTCCGGAGCGGCGCTATCACTACAATATAATCGTGTATGGGCATTTTACACAAATTCTTTCGACCTGAAGCCTTATCATTACTTTCCAGTCAAAGCGACGCGATTAGCATGCGCAAAACCGGACTTTGACACAAGATCAACTGTTACGCTAGCTCATAAGCAGAATTATTCGACTCGCTGCGACCGTACTCGACTGGAAGTTATAGCATGGGGTTTTTAAAATGTTTACAAAATTGGGTCGCCACATGTATGACCTTTCACATGTCTCATGTCACTTGGATTTCCGGTTTGGACTTAGTCTGGGAAGTGAAATTATCGTCCTCTGGAAAGTGCATCAAAATGCTCTTTTATGTTTATATTTCTTCCTGAAAAACTACATAAAACATTAAGGGTTGTCTACGATAGATTGTCTTACAGCCAAAAAGTAAGTAACTTTGCTAAACATGGATCATTTAGAGAAGCGTTAAGTTGAGCAAAATTGTTTTCTATCGGTCCCGGAGTTTCATGGTTGCATGTCTTGAGGGCCAGTAAAAATATGTCAGGTTGATAAACGATAAGGCAGTCAAGTTCAGTTAGCAGGGGGACTGACTTGACTAGCACGATTCGTCATGCATAGTATAATGCGTCATGCATAAAATGATAAAATCCAAGTGAGAAAATGAAAAGGACACAAGTCGCCACCACTGTGAAAGGCATGATGCATGTTAGTTCCCGTAGTAACTGAACCGAGGGTCGCCCTTATCTAAAAACTGTTAACATTATCATAACGGCCCTCTGGTTTCAAGAACGGAGCCATTGCAGAAGAATGAACGAATAATTAACCGTATTTCCCTCCTCAATTACAACAACAAAGCAAGTTACTGAAAAGTTTAAATGATACGAAGAATCTCAAGACCTTTCTCTCGCATATGCTTTCAGTTCAGGCTTCAAAAAAAGCAACAAATAACGATTTTTGGAAGAATTTTGGGAACAAGCAGAGAATCACTGTTTCGTTAGTCCCCCACCGGATGAGCAATACAGGATAAAGGTCACACCCTGCGTCATAACAGGGGTCAAACACGTGACAAACTTACGAGTATGTTTGGGTATTGTTTGAGTGTTTGAACGCGACTTAAAAACGTTTCGCTTGGGGTGTCGGGCCAGGGACATTTGTGAACGCACGGTAGTATCACGGGCCAGTCGTTTTATATGAAGATAAAATTCAAGATTTTTTGGTGCTATGTTGGAGCAGAGAAATAAGAAGTAGTAAATGATATTCTTTCTGAATGGACAAAGGAGGTAGATTTTTTTTTTTAAAACTAAGAAACTAGTTTGGGCGACTCACAATTTAAATAATAACGTTGTGTTGCATCATGTCATAATATCATTGCCAGGTAGCTAGATCTATTCCACGGGCGTATTGATTTTGAAAAGGAAATCTAAATGTCCACTGGAGAAGAGATGAAATTAACTTATCAAAAGCCAATTTTAACAGGGTAGGTTTACTGTAGTTGAAGTTTCAAAAAAAAAAATTAAAAAAAATTCGATTCCATCAATTTCCAGCTACTTTTTCTATTTTTTAAAAAAAAAAAAAAGTGGTATAGATATAGCTTGGACATAAAAATAGTAGGGTCTCTGGAAACTGAAATGGTCCTAAAATTGAGGGCCTTAGAGGCGCCACATACCATACTTCATCCCGATTCTCCCCTGTGAGAAACAACCCCCACCCCCCCCCCCACCCCCCAGAGCGAGAAGGATCCAAATTTGTCCCTTCAGAAAAATTCTTTCTGTGCCTACCCCACCCCACCCCCATTTTGTAAAGGTCTGTTGAATGTTTATGCCCACTGTTGTTTATACTAACAGATCAGGCACTGCAATTTGAAGTGATTTTATTAGTAAAAATATGGCGAAAATCCAAATACCTTGCGACGATTATTGACGAGTGCCCATTTATTTTAGTTAAATAAACGGCTGTATAAAAAGATACACGTTCAATAATAATTACGAACGCAAACACGTTCAATAACTCCAAACAAGACAAATGGCGCGTTCCTTTTTGAGTTCAATACGCCCGTGGGATAGCTCTAGCTACCTGACCAGTCAAAGGTCAAAATTGGGATGTCAACATCTGCGTGGAAAAACTTTACTCGAGAATTCGGTAAGGCCCTTATTTTTACATAATTTTTACGCTCCTGGGAAGGACAAATCAAAAAATGAATGGTACGGTTGAGGGACGAGTATCTAGAGCACACAAGTGGAGTGTGATTTGGACAATATAGTTTCTTAGGTTAAGTGTACAGCAGTAATGAAAATGCAGTGCACTTCGCAAATTTCGATCCTCGTTCAGGGTATTTGTACATTTCCGTTTACAGCGGTACCAAAACCAGAGGTTAGTAGATGATAACGAGTAGTGTTAAAAGTAATGTTGACCTCTGGTTTTGGTTACCCCCAGAACTAGCATGCATGCGAACTTGGAGAGCTAGATGACACTCAGGTCTGGGCTACGTTTTGCGTTTCGCGCAGTAGGCCATCGTAGGGCCTATACTATCAAGTCCTCAACTTTGCTTTCTTCAATATGTAAAATTTACCCAACTGATGATACTTAATTCTGTGGTCCGAAAAATCATTGACAACAGCCCCAAACCACACGGAGAGGAAAAACTTTTCAATTTCAAAAAAGAAACACTCAACAGTCCACGAAATACAGACCACGGATCTCCACCCGATGCACTTCCGGGTTATTATAAAATAGGGATGGGCGGAATGTATCATAAAGCAGAATAAGCGACAGAATAAGCGACGGAGTATGGAAGCCAACGGCACATTATTATTATTTATTTATTTATTATTATTATTTATGTTATTTATTTAAATTATTTATTTATTTATTATTGATTTAACTTTTGCAAAACATTTACAATATATTATTTACTCGGGTCGCTTTTAAGACGTATCCTATTGCCATGGCTATTGTACCTCATTCAAAGCTGCACATTAGTTGTAAAACCTTGTTTCTATCAATTTCTTCGGTTTATTATTCTATGCGAAACCGCATAGTTTAGGACCATTTCCGTACAAAAATGTTTGTTTGATTGTTGTACTTGTTTCTCCAAGAGTAAAACCTCCAAACGGTAGGTGGTTCTACACACCAATCGAGTCAAAACTTTAGAGAAATTTGTATCCTCTCAAATAATTTTAAAAAATAAATTATTTTAGTGCCAAAATTATAGAACAAGTCAATGGAGGACCTGGATTGTTGCAAGTTACCGTTTAGCATAGCAAAATGCTACCCATTTGAAAGAACTGCTTCATCAATTTTGCTTTGCAAAGGCATTTTTTACAATGTAAATATACAAAATTCATCCATTTATGATAAATTGTCAAAAACTGCTATACAAAATTTTCAAAGGAATTTTGCACAATGATAGAGACATTGCCTTTCGTACTCAAAGTGGAGGACATGTGACATGAAATGAACCACAGCCAAATACTGCCAAATCATGAGGTGTCTCAAATGTTTGTCTGGTACTATAATAAACCTTTGGGGCATACATCTACTTGTAATTTATAGACTTATTTATATATAGAACCACGTTATATCAAATGTGTTATTAAATTCTACCGGGAGTATAAGAATTAGCTGTGTAAAACTTTGCCTACCGCCGGGGGGGGGGCTCAACTTTTTGGGGGGTTTGTGCTCCCGGATGTATTTAAAAATGGAGGCTCTGGAGCTGATTTGCGGCCCAAAAAATGGGGTCTCCGGAACTAGGTTTCCAAAAATTTCAGAAAATAAGCTGCGATTTTCCTCAATTTCCAGCTACTGGTCCAGGGTTTTTTGAAAACAAAAATTTTTAGAATATGGCTTTGGACATGAAAATAGGTTCTCTCTGGAAACTTGAAATGGTTCTAAAATGGGGGTCTCTGGGACGGAAAAAGCTTGAAAATGCAGGCCCCAAATGATTAGGTTGGATATTGCAGACGAGGAGGCCCGTTCAATGTGGCAAGGCCCCCACACAAAGAATTTTAAAACAATTTAAAGAGACACTGTTGAAAAACATAGGGCGCGCCTCAAGATTTTTCAAAATCGATATTTTTGCATGGTTGTAAACTTTTATATACAAAAGCCCTCACCTCACCCGAAATGATTAAGGATCCCAAATCAGCTTCCTTATGGGTAAACAGAACGATTTTTGTAATAAAATTGAACGTCGCCGGCGAAGTTAATTCAGCAGACGACGAAAATGCGTTTAACACAAGAAACACGCACTCCGTATGCGTGTTTCTCACGCTATGCACACTGTTTGACCGGTCTATAACCTTTGTGGTTTTTAATATCAGTTGAGTACGAGTCAAAATATTCATTGTAATTAACATTTGTTGATTATTAAAGTTATGGGAAAACTTAAAAAGTGGGCCTACAAATTACCTGGATGCTTGATCCTCATTCAATGTTCCCTATCTGTTTTGGGTGTTATGTTATTTTTATGTGAAAATATATCTCTGTTCTTCCAATGGCCTAGGATATTCAGTTTTAAGAGCAAATTATTAAAGAGAAATTTAATATTTGTGAAAATGTTGGCCAGTGTCCCGCTTTAGAATCACGTTTCAGGGGTCCCTGTCAGTCTGTCAACATTATTAATCACTCAAACTTTTGTACTTGAGATGTGTTTTACCAAATGTCTGCTAGGCTCATGTACATGAATTAAGGTAACGAATCCTTTGAACGAGGGTAGTTTGGTTGGGGTAGGTATTTAGTGGTAGTACAAAATTATGCTTCAAAACTTTGAAGGTGTGGGTCACGCTGGTGTCTGGGGTACTAAGACCACAAAGTTATTTTAAACTCGCTTTTTAAATTGTTTTAATCTGTCAAACGTTTTCTGTCTGACCCCTCTCCTTAAGGCACATTGGGGCACTTAAGAACTCCCCTCACCCTAGGAACTTTGTTCCGGCGTATTAATGTCCAAAAAGCTTGAATCGTTGAAAAAGCTTCTGGGTAATCACTCTCTCATCTTTCTTGGTCATTAGCAAAAAAAATGTGAACGGTATAGGGTATGCGTCAAAAGCGAAGGGTAAAAAAAACTTAACCTGATGTGTCCGTAACATATACTCTACATATTTGGTATTCTGAAAAGCTGGGTTCATTTCTTTTAATTACTGCAAAGATCAATTTCACATCGGTTAGTAGGTATAGACCGAGCTAAAGTCATTTGAATCAAGTAGTCGGTTTTGTGCGCTGTCCACGGATTCACTTTGAAATGCCAGCGTTCAGCAAAGGGAAATCGTGTCCAGAAGAACATCAGGCTCTTTATTCACTGCAGATCTGATTCGGAAAGCCGGTTTAGTTCGGGTTCTATAACCTAACCGATTGGCAAGATCTTTGCAGGGGCAATTAAAGATAATGAAATTAACTTTCCGCGATACCACATATGTAGATATATATTATTTTAAAATCAAAAATGGCGGACACCAATCAGGGTCAAGTTTTTTTACTCAGCCTGTATTTGCGGATGATTACACTAATGCCAAGGCCAAGTATACCAAAATAAGAAGAGGGGGCCTACCACAGATCCCTGAGGGCATTCCATAAAAGAGGAGGTTGGCTCGATGAAGACGGAATTTCCATGCAAACGCGGAATGAGCGGTCGCTAAGATAAGAAAAAATCCAAGCGCGCACTTACCTTGAATTCCATAGGTGTGACGAAGCCGAATTAAAACAATATACGTTGGTCGACAGTGTCCAAATGCGGCGGATATAGATCTAAAGTACGACAGGCCAACCACATTTTCTATTATCAAGAGCATTCATTATATCAGGTTAACATGCAAGATGGCCGTCTCTGTGCTATGACGTTCTCTATACGCAACTGAGTGGTTGCAGAAGGTCATTGCGATTTAAATGGCTATTTGAATTGCAAACATTTTCTCCATAATTTGGAGGTAATGACATTGACCACTGCCGGTAAGTTCTTTTAAAACATCCTTGTCTAAAGTTGGCGTCTTAAGAATTGGCTTTACGACAGCTTCACGGAATTTCGCTGGACAGTGCGCTTCTAATGAATGATGAGTATTAGCGGTTAATGGTTTTACGATTATAAATCCACAATTGTCCTTGAACAAGGCCCATTGGTATAGCATCAAGTTGGCAAGATTTAGATGGCATGACTTTATAACTTTACCAAAACATCTTCACAGTAACCTCATTGAACTCCGAACCATTGTCTTCATGTATATGGGCTTTACAGTATTCCATGGTTGTTTTGTAACATTGAACATTTCTGTTCAGATGACAGTCAAGATCATTTCTTAATAATGGCAACGTTCTGGTTAAAAAAATGAAGCAAATTATTATTATAAGTGGTACATATCATCACACTCAGGGAGGTGCTTAACTGTCTTGTTCAACAGTTGACCCAAGGTTTTTAAACAGATTTTTACAGTCAGGAGAATTATGGAGTTATCTGAAAGTACTGTTATTAGCAGTTTTGAATTAGTTACTTGATGACATAGTATTTCAAGAGTAATTGATGATGGTCTTAGAACATTTGGTTTTAAAGACCATTTCTTTCACACTTTCTACGCTGACGGCTGGCATTATTGATCTCTTCATTATACCAAGGTGATTGTGGACATTTTACTACGGGACCGCAGCTGGGAAGGGAGGTGTTGTTTAGAGGGCGTGAGTGATGTCTAAAACATGACAAATGGCTGTGTCAAAACTCCAAAGCATTACCGTCAACTGAGGGGTTTCGCCAAGGTCCAGATCACCGACAAGGCGTGAGATGAAAGATAAAGAGGCCAAAGTGCTTACTTTGTCATGTACTTGATTATTTTTAACACTCATTTGGACTTTGCCAGGCCTAGACTTGTTACAATTAATGAAAAAAAACAAGCAATTACATTATGATCAGAACCCAAGGCTGGGTAGAACTTGGCAGTCGTTGATAACACTTTCTTCAGGTCGAGCTATCACCAAGTCCAAAGTATTTCCCTTTTATGTGTGATCCCACTTATGTACTGATGGCAGTCCAGCGAGTTAAAGGTTTGCAACGAGAGATTTTTCAACATATCAGGTCCCTAAAAAACATCGAAAGTTCAGATTTTTGGCCCCTGAGTTAACCGATTTCCATCAAAAATATCCCCACTGAACGGATTTAAGCTGAGAAATGGTTACTTTGGTACAAAAATTGTGAAATTTCTAATTTCATCTAGGAGGTAGTTAAATACGAAATTCAGCCTTTGTTATATGAAATATCAACCAAATCAAAAATACATCCACCATTTTTCTCTCTTTAAGACATTTCTGTAGCCAAAATACAATGTAAGAAATTATTGAGTGTCTAATCTATATGAAATACTATTAGACACAATATTTGGGTGGCCTCCAAAATCTCTTCGTGCACCTTTAAGTGTCTCAAGAAAACGCGTTGCATCATACTTTCAACCTCATTCAGAACTGTCTTACTTTGAAACCATTTTCTGTTGAGGAGGGGGGAGTTGTCGAACCGATCTAGCTACCAGAGATATATATTGAGTTTATTTGGGTTATGTTTGGGTAGTTGGCGTATGTTACCAAAATTACAACCACTCCTGTTTTGGACACAATGGATGTTATATCTTAAGTCTGAGCATTTTGAATTTCCGCGTTAAATCCACCTTCCCCTTCTTTCCATCGCTTAGCTTTGGAAGATGAACAACTTTTGGGATAAACGGCATGTGTTTTGACCCTCGTCTACCAGGGGGGGGGGGGGGGGGGTGGTACCACCCCCCCCACCCGACCGAACTTCGCCCCGTGCGCTAAACGCTTAAAAAATCATAAAAGCTCTAGGTTAATCGTTCTCTCACTTTCCGGTCATTTTAGCGAAAAAACGTGACGGTAGTACCTTCACCGGGGTTAGGGTATGCCGTCAAGTCGAAGGTAAGGGGGTGGTTGGTTGCCACCCAAGGATATTTTATGAGGATTTTTGAAAATATTAGCACAGTATTGCTCTAAAAACCTATTTTATGTAAAACTAGCCAATTGCATCATTTAGAGCTGAAAACCGCATGAAAATCCGATATTCCTACGTATTTTAGCGCAAATTTGGATTTCGCCTATTTTCTGTGAAAATGCCAATTTTGGCCGACTCGCGGACTTGATTACATCATTGTGACGCATACTCGGTATTTTATTACTTATTTTGGTTATCAATGGAAAGAGGCAGGACCATAGCTATCCACTGGGTATCACAATCATAAGCATCGGGTGCTTATAAAAATTCTCGAGGGGGGGGGGGTGGTACCCACCACCCCCCCTTGGTAAACCGTGTTACACACAGGCTTGGTAAGGGTAAATCAAACGTACGAACTAAATGTTTATAAACACTTTTTGATACCCACATCATTTACGTCTGTTGGTTCCTGTTGGAGACGTTTCCAATGAAAGCAATAATCACGGCTATATTTGGTTCGTTCAATACCAGCCTTTCATTGGATTCATTGATTAAGTACTCACGATGATCGTGATTATGTTGGGGTCGTTCAGTGGTATTGATTATAGTAGATTCAACCCCATCGTGTCACCATAGAGAAAAGTTTTGGACAGCGTCGATTAGTTTGGGACAGGGGCAGAATATGTGGCCCGATTCAACCTAGTTTCATGAACGACCACAGGTAATCTGTCCTTTTATGTTACCTCATCTTACATCGAGATGCAAAGACTGTTGTTCCTTCGTATCCGCCAAACTACAAACACTCTTAATTCCATAACATTCAACTCACCTGTTGGATTGGATACCATTGAAGCAAATGCGATTATCAGAATGCTTTGAGAGTTATAAGACTTGAATGGTTTCCATTGAGCATAGAATCGATTGTTCTCATCTATCGGACTGCATTTTTGAAGATGTTTCAATAGTGTGGAATTTTCCCATCTGCTGCACATCCCCTCATTCAATGCTCCATACCTTCGAAAGTTACTAGAGGTGACACGATGCGTTGAATCTACTATAGAACCTAATGGGGTCACTAATATTACTGTATGTACATACCCAGTCCAGTTCCAATGTCAGAATAAATATAGTACATAAATTGTCCACAACATATGGAAAAACGACGACGATGACTCAAAACATAAACCTGTCACATTCTTCCACACTTACAGCAACAAAGTCAAATTTCCACACACTAAAACGCAGTAAAAACGTCGAAAATTGTCGAAAATTCAGCGCGATGCAGGAGCGACCTTGTGCTTGCATCATCAACTTGTATCACACTTAAGATTATATCTCCTGATGCAAAAGCAAACAAGTATGAACAAACAATATTGGAAGCCAGTCTCGTTTCTTAATGTATGCCAAGTAAAGATGACTTATTTCATATTTTACCATTTTAAAATCTGATCAGGATTGTACCATTTTTTGATACAGGCTGTAGTTTCACGATTGTGTTGAGAGTCTCTCCTCCGTGGAAGCCAAAAAAAATCAATCTGCGGAGCGTAACAGGCACTTTGCAAAAAAGTAGACCACCCAAGATTTTTCTCCTCGAATGTATTGAGAGGGTGCTATTGCACTTAAAGCAATAATTGCAATTTTTGAGAGCGCCCCCATTTCAAAATTTGATATATTTTTTGCACAGTTACGTTGGTAATTGTCTAGGAAACTTACCTGCGAACGGAATGTAAAAAATGCGTATTTATCACAAACTATAAGCGAATTTGGTAATTAGAATCGGGGAATCCCAGTATGGGACTTACGGCAGAGGGCGTTTGGGGGGAAATACTACGGTTATGTCCGTCCATGATGAAATAGTGCACCTCGAGAAAATAAAACTCTAACTTGACCTGCGTCCCCCGAAACTATTAAAACAACTAATGGATGACGCTAGACACGTTACATGGTGCTATTTCCGGCTATTTCACATGGGAAGACCGTTTCCAGCAGCCGTTGTGAATTATTATCGGGGATCCCCGATAATAATTTATTCTAGTTACACAATTCCTCGTTTGTGACACATAGACATTTTTCGAGCTTAACCATTCACAGGTTGAGTTTACTAGCAAGTTACCAATGGCAACCGTGTAAAAATCTCCAAAGTTTTGAAAATTGGGGGCCCCTTCAAAAAAAAAATTTTGCCCTAATATGCTTTAACTACAGCATTGTCGTAAGAATCATACTTGTTACAGATACCCATGCATGATCTTACAGGCCCTTTTTGAACTATTTTCAGGGAGGAATCGGTTGTTTTTCAGTAAGTCCACAATGCCACACTGGATCGAGCGGCATATTCTGTAAGTAGTTGTCCGGGGGACGGAATACCGAGCATGTACACTATAACAAGACAAATTTAAGACATTATGTTTTCGGATCCTGAAGGTAACAACCGAGCGACAATATTTGAGATGCCGAGGTGTCATGTGTACAAATGAAGGATTACAGTGTTATTTCGGATTTCCAGCTTTGAACGAAGGCACAACTGCGAATCACCAATTCATATTTTTTAAATGAAAGACGGCATTAGCAATTAAAACTTTTCTAAACACATTCTTATCGTTTACACAAACATGTTTGATTCTAAACGTGTTAGAGAGTGTTGATAGATGTTGTAATGTAACCATCTGAACATTTAGCCTGTAAAGATGTTTGAGAGCAAGAATGTTTTTAATTCCTTTTCACTGTAGTTTTAAGGAGTCTTCTTCTTCGTATCCACAAATCATTGGCAATGGCTTATAACAGATATGGGATCTGTGGGGTTATGAAATAGCAGCTCAACAAAAGCGGGTCAATTTGGCGCGTAACATGGTACATGCATGACCCCCTCCACCCCATACTAATGGAGATGAGGATCTATGTTTTATAATTCCGTGGCCTAATTTCAAGGAATTTAATGATCTGGAGCATGTGAACGAATTCAGAATATGACAGTTAACTGTAGCTAAAATTAGCAATCTAGGGAACATGAACACATATTGATTCATGTTTTGAGCAGTGACTCAGCATCATAGGAGAGCCAACAATTATTCATACAATTTTGGACTTTCTCAAATAATTTCCTTTCAGATCCGTTAAACTACTTCTCTGAAACTTGTGCTTGAGCGGAATACGTAAACTATACGGAGACATGTATACCGCTTTTAAAACACATAATGAAATACTGTGAAGCATACCCAGATACCCTATTCGCATGTGTATACAAATTATTGGTCTAGAAGAAAGGTAACCCCAGTATCGGAAAATGCATTGGTGCCCCACGGGAAGAGATAAGTCTACCCGTAAATATTCTTTATACCACATTGGGTATTCAACGACGTTTTACTTAGTTAAACAATTTAATGGCTATTTCCCCATTAATTACTTTAACCCTCGTCTTACCAAGCCTTTTTTTTGTAACACGGTTTACCAAGGGGTGGGGTGGGGTGGGCTGTCTTGAAGTTCACAAAATATTGCAACTTGGCAAAAGAAGAAAAAATAGTCAGGTTGAGTAGATACACGCCAACACCAACTTAGCTCCAGTTACAAAAGAACTTTGAAAGAAAGTGAGATGACCTTTTGCCGAGATTAGGTAAGTAGAAACCAGAGTTTTAAATCCGGTTTTGTACCCGTTAACAGGGGTGCCCGGATTCACCTCACACTTGCAGCAACCGCCCTTAATTACTCCCTCCTTCCACTTCACCCGATTCAATGCACCCTACATCCTCAATCCAACCCTCACTTGCTTCTTCCAAGTCTTCTTTGGACGTCCTTTCCTAATCAAACCTCCTTCCTCAGCACGTGCCCATACCAACGTACACTATTCGCCTTCGCCAAACGGTCCATCACTTCTTCCAAACCCAACATCTGCATCAAGTCGTCAGTCTTCATCCAGTCCATCAACTTCACACCACACATCGCTCTCATCATTGCTCTCTCTGTCCTCCTCAGAATCCCCATCTCATTTTCGCTCAGACACTATGTCTCACTCCCATACAGCATAACTGATCTCACACAGCTCTTATACACCATACCTTTCATCTTCAAAGGATATCTTTTCCCTTGCAACAACTTCCCACATCCCCTAAACTTCATCCACCCATATCTCTCTCTAGCTGTCACATCAACCTCGCATCCACCGCCCCCACAAACCCTGTCACCTAGGTACGTGAACTGCATCACCGATTCCACCTCATCACACAAATTTTTCTCCTGTTCCACCATCCCTCCAGCACCTTTCTCACATCTCCCACACATAAAATCTCTTGCCAAACTCGGGGCCACTCTCTTCATCTTTGAGCATCTCCCGTGGATCCATTTCCCGCATTTCTCACACCACATTGAATTTGCTTTTACCCTCTTCCCAGACACGCCATGCACATGGGTCTACCTTATTCACTACCACCTTCCTCTCTACCCCGCTCACCAACACTTTTGTCTTCCAAGGACTAAATGAAATTTGGCATTGTTGGATAAGTGGAGGTGTGAAATGAGACTCCATGGATCAGGCGGCAAATATGATACTACAAAGAGGTCAGGGCCATTCATGGGTAGAAGACACTGACTATACAATGAATTGGAAACATGGGCTTCGTACTTGAGGCACTGACCCCGGGGGGGGGGGGGTTTTTTTTTTTTTTTTTTTTTTTTTTTTTTTTTTTTTTTTTTTTTTTTTTTTTTTTTTTTTTTTTTTTTTTTTTTTTTTTTTTTTTTTTTTTTTTTTACTTGACCCAAAATTGGGTACGGGTGTGCGTCCACCGGGTAAAAAATCGACCCATGTTTATAGTGATCAAATTGTACAAAAATATGACCCATTTATATAGTTGGTTCTGAAATTTCGACCCATTTATATAGTTGGCTTTGAAA
>JAMKCH010031177.1:0-45440 GCA_023653785.1 Ophioderma brevispina | reverse complement strand
TGCCGAGGTATTTTGTGAGGTGGCTAATTTGTGTCCTTCCACAGCGGGGTGGGAAGGGTTCTGAGCAGAGGGCACACACCCCCCTCCCCGCTGTTTAAACCACTGCCCTTACCCTAAGATGATTAAAAATTAGAGTTAAACTATGAGGTTGACAACTGTGAACCGTCATCGCTTGACACGATGTCTGCAGATGTATAGTAAAATTTATTTCCCTCCCACCCACCCCCCACGCACACCATACACACACACACACACACACACACCATACACACATCCACACACACACAAATCACAACGCTCCTTGCATGATAATTTCTACTAGTGCAACCACTGTGTTTCTGACAGCCCAATCTCAGAACAGCATTGGGGTGGGGTAAGATTGGGGGGAGGGGAAGAAAGGCTATTTATCAACTTTATAGAAGGTTTTCGGTGTCAAAATTGTGGTCAAATATATTAGTGGGACCAACTCCCAGATTTGTGATAAAAGTATATCAACATGGGCATGTTATTCAAAATTTTCATACTAAAAATAGGGGGTAAACTTTGACCCCCCATAACTTCATTTGTACAAGTTTTTAATTTTTGCATCATGCATTTCCTGACTCCTGGGACCTATAGCTACAATTTGATATATGACAACCTTTGTTCAAATTAGGTCACCACCTATCAAAAAATTGGGCCTCTGCTGCAGCACTAAAACCATTCCTTGTAAAGCCAACTATACCATTATCCCACTCAGATATTTTTGGTATATACTCAAAATAGACATACAAATAATCATTTAACAGCAACTGCTTTTATATCTCTAATTGGCTTATGTGGTGATATTCAGCCCCACCCAGGTCCTAGTAATATCAAAGAAACGTCATACCAAAAAGCCAAAATATCCGTGTACTATTGTGGCAAAGATGTCCTTGAGAACCACCAAGCTTTGAGCTGCGATGCATGCGGTCAGTAGCCATACATCTTGTGGGGAAATTAGTGATGATGAGTATAATAGCACAACATCATCACCGACGCAAAGTATTGGGTAGTATTATAGTATTATTGACCAAATAAGCTGTTGTTAGTAAATTGTTATGGAGCTCTCTGTATTTCATATCATGCACCACTCGCTCAAACCAACAGCTTACAGCTTTTTAGACAAATGTACCGACGGACGGTTATGTACCGACAAAACATCGCGGTCGGGGGGGGGGGGGGGGGGGGGGGGGGCACGTGCCCCCCGGCCCCCCCTCTGGCTACGCCACTGACATTGTTAATTTTAACGATTCCTTTTTTAGGCCAGCTAATTTTGAATGCACAAATCAATATGATCTGTTGGGTGATTCAATAATTGGTAAACTGTGGGCGGCCACAAATGAGTCTCAATTACATAGGTGTTCGCAATCTCCACCAAGAACGCAGGCACCTACCTCGAGTCAGTCTTAGGGTACTTAAACCAAACTAACCCGAGGTAATAAATTGACATCACAAACAGTCAATGTTATCAGATATACTGAGAAAGTCAGTGACAAAACAATTCAAGGCAATGAAAATGAGTCAAACTCGCAACCAAACTTATCCTCTTCTGTTGGGCTTAATCATGTCATGTCAAATAACTCTGCTAAGAGTCAGTGGCGGATTTAAGAGTCAGCAGTGTCAGCAGCTGCTGACAGGGCCCCCCCCTAAAATATTGCTCTCAGGGCCCCCCTCGGATACACCTTAGTTGCACTAAAGTGCGATATTGCGTTGCTTCTTGACGCTAAAGGGGCCCCACCTTAAGCTGCTGACAGGGCCCTTTTCCTTAAATCCGCCACTGCTAAGAGTATGCATACTGGTGATACTATACTCGTGAACAACAGTGAATCTACACACTCATGCAACAACTTTAAAATTCTGAATATCAACTTTCAGAGTTTGAAATCTAAAGTGCCTGATCTTAACGCTATACTGCAAAATGAAAAACTAGACCTTGTCATAGGGACTGAGACTTGGTTAAACAGTAATATCAAATCCTGTGTCTGTGCAGCTCTTTCCGGATGATTATTCTGTTTTCCGTAGAGACCGTAATGATGGTTATGGTGGTGTGCTTATTGCGGTTACTTCGCAGAAGTAAATACAATATTCACATTCCTAAGCCAAGAAC
Organism: Ophioderma brevispina; assembly: GCA_023653785.1. Classification (NCBI taxonomy): domain Eukaryota; kingdom Metazoa; phylum Echinodermata; class Ophiuroidea; order Amphilepidida; family Ophiodermatidae; genus Ophioderma; species Ophioderma brevispina. Next base: position 43,312 of record JAMKCH010031177.1, on the reverse strand, counting down.
TGATTATAAAAACGCAGTATTTCTTACCGTGGTGCAATTGAATGGAATAAATTAGATTATGAATTACAGAGATCGTCTTCTTTAAACATTTTTAAATCTAAACTTAAAAATATTGCAACCTAATGGCTCTTTTAAGCTCACTTTTTTTACAATTTTACCAATACTGCTTTTACATATGTACATGTACATTACCCAATTACACCATGACAAGTTTACATGTACCTTGGTTTTAACCATGTATGTTTATGTATATATTTTGTCTCAAGGCCTCAGTGAAAAACAACTTTGTTGATTGTGTTCCGTGAATAAATAAAGCTTGATTGATTGAACTATTAACAGTTCAATATTTGGATGATTTGAGCGGCGATTCTGAATTAATCTGGGTTCGGCTTGACCTGACTAAAAGTAACCAAATTTATGTCGGTGCTTAGTATAATCCGGATACTTCTTTGAAATCTTTTCAGGATCTTGACTCATCCCTTTCTAAATGCCACACAAATTACAGCAACCAATTGTGTCAATTATGGTTTGGCTGGTGATTTAAAATTGAGAGATTTAGAGTGGACAAACAGTTATCAGGCGCTCCTTATTTTTACCATCTATTGATATTAACCCTATGTCTAATTTTGCAGGCAGATAAAGCAGTTGGTCCTGATTCAATATAACATTCAAGAATACTTAAGGAATGGCTGCGAATTGTCACCTACATTATCTGCATTGTTTACAGGTTTGGATACGGGGGACCTCCCGGACGATTGGCTAATATCTCGCATCCTCCTTCATAAAAAGGGTAGGTAATCGTAATTTCCCAACTACAGCCCTTTCCCATAGTACCTTAACATACATATGTTCGGACAAAGTTTTTAGAGCATAATTCTAGTCAGATTATGTCCCATCTTGATCAGGCAAAGTATTTTTAAATTGATTCAAACAGGGCATGGTTTAGAAAACGGGAGGGGCTGTGCTGATACCAATTAGTTCTCACTAAATGATTATTTAGCTAAATCATTTGAAAACAGGAAGCAAGTCGATTGTGCTTGCCGATTAGATTTTCAAAAGCTTTCGATGCATTCCGCCATTTACTGTCTGCTTATGAAACTTAGGCATTATGGTATCACTGGGAAAATTCATAGTTGGGAATTAAATTTTTTTAAACAAAACGTAAACAACAAGTTTTTTGGAAGGTGTTTGTCCTCAACTGCCGAGGTCATATCTAGGTACCCCGGGGTACAGTATGATTGGTCACTTTGTCCTTTGTTGGGTTTATTAAGAACATGCCTGATGTGTCTCCCACGGGATGGAGAAACGTCCTCTTTGCTGACAAATGCCTCTCATATATAGGGATAAATACACCCGAAGGATCAATGTATTTCCACGGACCTTGAGCTCTATCGAAGTGGAGTAAAGACTGGCAAAATGGGTTTATATACAGACAAATGGTATACTATGCCATTCCCCACCCCCACATCCAAATAAGAATTACACCAAAATATTACTCCTTATTTTCAGCCTCGGTGGCAAAGTATTAGACACCACTGATAGTCATGTAATTTACTGGGGGTATTCTATTTAGTAATGACCTCAATGGTCAACTCCACATAGACTCAGTCACAAAAGCAAGTAGGAAAGTTATTGGTGTCATAAGAATGGAATTTTAAATAATGACCCAGCTGTCAAAATCTAAATTGTACGATCGCTCGTCCAACCTAAAGTGAATTGGCTGGTTGAATGTGTGAACCAGAAAGTGAACTAATGAGATGTAGTGGTTTGCATCAAACACTCTTTATTCAGCTATTCAGCAGTAATATGACATGGACGGCTGAGTGAAGTTATGTGGAGTTATGAGGAAACCCTGTAACGAGTAAAACAAAACAATTGGTACTCAAGTAAGTATTGTGCAAAACAGATTTTATAGCGTGATTTCATACAATAAATATGCAATTAACAAATTCATTCAGTTTACCGAATGTCGTAAAGTGATTTTGGAAATTGATGGAGAAGTAAATACTCAACTAAATTAGGCAGGATTTTTAATATGTGAACAGCAAATACCAGAAAGTTAAATTTTGCATTTGTATCATTCCACACTTCAGAACAAAATTTTTTTAATCATAATATATCAACATGATCTTTAAATGCCTCTTGATATCATCGGTCACAAACCATGGACTCTCATAAGGCCAAAAAAAAAAAGTTGTATTGGAGTAACCCGCTCCGATCCCTAATTTTGTTGATAAATCAAGGCCCTGTACAAAGTATAACTACCCGTATTTTTTTTTTTATGATTTTCAAAAATCTTATTTTCAAGTTGTTTGTTTTACCCTGATTTTTAATATGAGTTTCTCAATACTTTTTTGTGTTTTTTTGTGTTCTGGTGTTGGAACTTTGTGAACTTCTCTTTAAGATTTCCATTTAATAAGAGTCAAAAGTATCAATAGTATTAATAACATTACATCTAGACTATGTGTGATGATTTGATGGTAAGAATGCATTATTAAAAAAAAAAAAAAAAAAAAAATCCGCCCGCCCTTTACCCTATTTTGCACTGGCCCGTTACTCCATACAAACAAATTTTTTTTTGAGGCCTAAGTCCAAGCCAAAAACTAATATAATTGGCCTGGGATCAAAAGACAATTGTTCATTTTGATTTACATACTTCGCCAGAAAATTAACCATTTTTTCACTACAAAACAATATAATCCAAAGTGTATATTACCATTTATTGTTATGGCAATTAAAGGTTGCACATTTTCATGGAAAAATGATAAAAGGCAATCCAATTCTTTTTGAATATCATTGATCAAGTGACATACACTATGCTCCATTGACTCAAAGCAAATAATGGCATTATTGACACGTAAATCCCACCTGCTATTTAGCGGACAAAGCACGTCCAGATTACCCTTTGTTTATATGGATTGCAAGACCTTTGGTAGCCTTTTGTTACTGTCCACGCAGTTGAATAGATTGAATAGATTGAAAATAGGGGTTATGACTGGTTATCCGTGCCCAGTTTGGGAAGAGGTTTACATAGAAGTCTCGGAGTAAGCAAATTGGGGAACAGGCTATTGCCTTGGATTCCGTTCATGCCTGTATCATGGGTGCATCAGTAGCGAGGACGGAATCAATGGCAAAAACTCCCTCTCTGAATTGGACTTCAATATGAAACGATTTGAGGCTGGCCTATTCGCGATAAACAATAAACTTTGAGGTTTCTACTGTGAGTTCAAAATTTCATTATATTTCATCATTGTAATTATTGAAAAAAGGAAATAATGTGAACAAAACTCACGATGGATACGTTGCTTGGTAATTAGCGTGACCTACCTACCTTTTTGTGCAGAACCATAGAGTCCATAAACTTATGCGTGACCCCCTTCTATTCAATTTACCACAGATATTTAGAAAAAAAAAAAAAAATTAACAAAGATGGGTTCAAGCGAACCTATGTTACAACACGTAAATTGAAAAGAAATGGGGTTACGCGCAAGTTAATGTAAGTTAAGTTTTGTTTCTGAACAAAAGATTTTAGGTCTCAGTCTGCCAAACAACTTTCTTTATATTTTTGTTCATGTCTTTGCTTCCTTTCGGAAAAATGATGGAAATATATGGTCAAAGTTAATTGAACGCAACAGTAGAAGCCTCAGATTTATGCGATTAGTGAAAGAGGACGGGTTTCTTGCGCTTGCGTTCATGAACAAAAATAGCTGATCTTAATCTGGTGTGAGCAACCTGAAATCCTTTTTCTCTGGAAGTACAGAGCCATGTTATTACATGTAAAGTTTAAAACAGTAATATTTGTAGTGACTTATCTCTGCATAACGAGCGGATTTATGGATATCAACAGTGCTATTAGTTGCTCGAGGTCATGCTGCATGATGTTACATGCTTACTGGTCAATGTATTAGGGAAAAGAGAATTGTGATGGACATTTTATTCATTGTCATTCAAATGTGCAAACTTTTGCACTTGACATTCCCAGTATTTAAAGGTATAATTAGACAAATAATAATGAGTAAGAAAATCAGTTAGTTCGCCAATATGCGTAACCATGGTCCTTATGCAAGCAATCTTATCTTTGCTCCATGGAGTATTAATTAAAAATATAGATAAAATACTTAAATGTCTTCAACATTATCTTAAGTTGTTTCAGAATTAATAGTTGTAAGCCAAACATCACTTTACTCTAATTTCAACAGGTCAAACTTGTGTTTCCAATGCATCTTTACTGTACTACAATTGTTCAGTAAAACTAATTGGATAAGAACTTCTTGTTTTGTTGACCTATGACCACATGCTCAAATCAATAATAGCAGTTTAATAATCTAAGTCAAGTATCAAGTAGGAGTGAACAGAGTTAAGGGGTGAGCAAGCGTTAGCCCCACTACAAGTGTGGATGGATTTATCATTATGCCGACCATAGTCCCATAAACTAGGATTTCACCCAGGCATAGGTCAAGAAAGGGCAGTAAACTATGCAGTAGACCTGTTGAGTGTAGTTAATTGGTGCTTCACAGTTATTGGACCATAAAAGGGGATTATCCATGATCTAAATTACTTGGTACAAACTCAATACGTCTACAGATAAAGCTTTGCTCAAATAAAACAGAACTGAACAGGAACCTTGGCATGACATTACTGCTCACTTAGGATAACGGGACTATACCGTAACTTGCAATGAAAAACAAAAATAAGCCTAAACATTAAAGGCCCCGACTCAGAGATTTCCCGATGAGGGCGCCCTCAATTTTCAAACAAATTGTGTTTTTTCCATAAATATTATGCTTGTCATATAATAATCACTGTGTGAAATAGCTCAGCTAAAATCGAAGTGCCTTCATATAGAAAATCTCTTATTTAAAATATTTCTGGATCTGGAAATTTTGCACAGCTGTTGGTTGTACATAGACGGTTTCACCCATTATGATCAGTATGAACAGAAAAAAAGAAAAAGCAAAAAGTAGAAGCATGCAATGAACATTCTGTATGAAAGGAGAATTATTATAATAATTGCTAAGAAACTCAAAAATGAAGACAAAATTGTCCCTTGGTTTAAAAATGCAGCAAAAGTAGGGAATTGGCTGACATTCAGTGAAAAATCCATAGGCGGCATGAAGTATAATGTATATAGCATGGTCAGAAAAAGATAACTATGCGAATTAGCAATGCAATTAACACGTCTTATATGAAGATAATGTATATTATATACATTACTTATAGACTTAAAAAAATGAAGACAAAATTGCCCCTGGTATGAAAAAGCAGGAAATTTTGGAAGAAATTTTATTGCCTTTTAGTTAAAAAAAATCCAATATGAGCGGCTATGGAACAAATGTCCGGTGGCTAACCGGGTTGTTATACACAGTATCCTATCATTCCTATGGCACTGTTATATACACAAATGTTTACTGCATCAAAACGGAAAACTCTGATTCATCTCAAAATGAGATTGAGGCATTCTATGTGGACTCTCTTAGTCTTGTTGACTATTTTTAATTAATATATTAAAAAAATAATATTTCAGAAATCTCTGAGTCAGACTTTAAGCAAACAATTCACTTTCTAATTACTAACAGGTTAAACCTTCGAAAGAGTTGGTTTTATCAACAAAACAACCCACATTGTTATCCCAAACAATGGCACCAAATGATTTGGAAAACAATTGCTGAATATTAGCATCTCCATATTCTCTGAGGAATTATCCAGGAATTTATGTGTGCGCATCCCTCCTGATTCATGAAATCGACAAAAAGTTGTATGGTACAGAACACACACAAGTAGTGGGAAGTAACCAAACTTACCTGATTTCATTCCAACCATGGCTCATAAAAAGTATATTCCACTCAACAACTTTCAAATATACAAATTAAGTAAAAGAAAACATTTAATCACCCCTGACTTAGGCTGAATTTCCTAATTACCACGTCAGCAAACGCTGGGGGGTCGAAAAACCCACACCCTAAACCCAGGGCAGTTAGATGTATTCTGCACAGATTTCTGTTGGGATACACCAAGCGAGGGCAGTATTCATTGGGCATTACCAAAAAAGACAACAACAAATTTATAGGGTTCAACGTGCTGCAGCTAGAAGGTGTTTACTACACCAGAGATGCAAATATCTCATCCATAAAAAATGGCAAAAGCCTGAAGCCGTCGGATTACCTTGCTTATTATGATGTTCAAGATAACGCATAAATTGGTGAATATTGACTGGCAGGAATTTCTTGCAAAACCCATCCGCCAACTTTCGCGTACCCATCTATTACCGTTCATCACTTGGCGAAAAACTACGATATATATTCAAATAGCTTTTTTCCCTGGATGAACCCGGCACTGGAACAACTTGCCTCACCAATTACTGATATATCAATTTCCATGCTTTTCAAAGAGGGAATCGCGTGATTCGTTGATGATTGCAAACTCAACTCACAACCCCACTAACCAGGTAGGGTCTGGGTCATCAAACTCTAGCGTGATGCAGGAACATGCTTTGTTGGAGCAAAAGCATTTCTGGTTGGAGTATTAATGATCCAGATCCAGAAGAAAACTTTTCTCACAGAACTAACATTTGTAAGGTTTTCGGTTGTATGTCATTTCATGTTGGTATTTTGACCCAGCAGTAATAAATGTACTTTACCCATTGCTGACATTTCTGTGGTTTTTCACCAGGATGTATCATTGATGGTTTGTCTTCTTGTAATACTGATTTTAAAATGCTTTCACAATGCTGACTTTTGTTATAATTGGTTTTTCGTTTGAAGGCGTTCTATTCTAAGAAGGAATTGGCCCCAAATTCACGCCTACCTTGTCAGCGTGCCATTCTGAGTGGCGTGTTATAACCTCTTTCAATGTAATGAATACAAATCATCATACCATCATGTAGATTCCTCGATTTTCATTGGATATTCGCCCTCTTTAAATGATATATATCTTGTATGCCCCCATTGGAGCGCGTCTTAACATTCGTGTCACGTCATTTAAAGGTCCCTGGCCCGATCACTAATAGCCTCGTTCCCCCAGAAGCCCCAGATTTTACCAGAAGTGGTTAACATTTGGTATCAGAAGAAAGCTACTATTTTTTTCACATTACCCTGTGAAATCTTAGAGCCCAAGAATGTTTGGTTTGGAAGTTACTGAGCGAAAATGTGCCCTCTTTTGGGTTACCAATATTTTTTTTAAATTAAACTACTCTATGGGGCTTTTAACCAAAAAACAATCCATGTTTTTAGCTCTCGTATCAAAACGGATTGAAATATCGGCGCGAAACTTTCAGATGGGCGTTTGGAGTGAATACCAATCTATCAAGATGAAAACTTCACATCCGTAAATCGGGCCACCCCCTTTACGAACTGCGCATGCTTGACCAGCATAAACAAAATCCTGATTCTTTTGCTCTAATTTGGTGATTTTTTAGCAATGTTGAAACCAATTTGAACAAGATTTCAGCATAATTGCTCTCACATACACGAAAGACTTTAAAATAGATCCATAATTTTGTTTGTGAATCCTAACAAGATGATTTTTTTTAGGGCTGTTTGGTTTTCAAGATTCTTGTCGCTGAAATTTGTCACCCTTGCACTCATTTAAAGAGCACAGTGCACCTCAAGATTTCTCAATCGCTATTTTTGTATGGTTTTAAAGTTTTTATATACGGAAAGCGCTCTCACCTTAAATGATTAAGACAAATCAGTGTCCTTATTGGTAACCGCACCTATTTTATAATTAATTCGCCGGTGGACTTGAAATTCAGCCGACCACGAAAACGCCTGGTATCACGTTTTCCCCATGTCATGTACCCAGGTTTGCCTGTCTGTAACCTTTGCGGTTTTAATATCATGAGTCACGAGTCTATGATATTCATGTAATATACACATTTGTTGATTAAAGTTATAGGAAAACTTAAAGTAGCCTACAATTACCTGGAAGTCTTAAGGTTGCCCACCTCTAATTAAACTGCTTATACTACCATGTACAAAAAGCACCGTCAGGAAACTCATTTCTTCACTACATGCGACTGGTACCTTAAATGTTCAGTGTTCTCAGAAGAATCTAGTATTGACAGGCCTGTCCAACATGGAAATTGCAAGGGTTGACCAGCTCCCTGGAGAGATACCGGCACATAGATAGCACCCCCCCCCCTCCGCCGGAAATGTCCTAACTTGCTAGAACCACAGCCCATTTTCCCTGTAGAGAGGGAGAAGTACCATTCTTAAAAATTAAATAAGTAATCAACACTTTGGATTTACACATGCACCTTTAAGTAAAACCCTAGAAGTTACATCTGATCAAAATTCAGTCATTTGGCCAATCCTAGCCTTTTTTGGAGTCAACTTAGGGATGTGGTCCACTGTCACTACTTTTAACATTTCAGGTCAGGTATGGTTGGGCGGGTATTAGAGGTGTGGAAATCTTTAACCTCTTATAACATCCCTATTGTTTTTTTAAGTAGTTATTTTTATTGGTAAAATGTATATCTCGTTCTTCCAATGGCCTAGACTATCAGTTGAGAGCAAATTGAAGAAATTTCATATTTTTGTGAAAATGTGTCAGTGCCGTTTTAAAAACATATGCCCCACAATCAATTTAAACCGTAAGCATTGTTGTTTGTAATCACCTTATATTTTCTTTAGAAGGCCATTCGAGGGTTTACAAACATAAGGACGTAACTCAAACGAAAAGAACTGGATATAAAGAATTTCTTATAATTCTGTTCTGCTGTAATACTGTTTGAGAAATGCGATGTTTCATAATATTTTCTACTAGCAGATCTTATTCCTTCTCAAAATGTAACTCTCATAAAGCTCATATGGTCCTGTAACAAGAACAATTTTTAATTAGAACAGCAGAATTAAAGAAATCTTTAATATTTATCTTTTCAGTTTGAGTTAGCGTCCGTCTGTTTGTCAACCCTCCGATATGTTTGTGCTTATTTGGTTCTGCTTGGGTATGATAACATATTGTTATAAGGTGAGTTTTGAGGTGACACGGATTATATCTAGTGTCTCTCCGGATTCTTATCTGTGCTCGGGCTGGGGGCGTCCTCGGACCGATACGGCTCCTCCTGGACTAATATTAGGTGAGTTTTTGGGGTGATCCGGATTATAACTAATAATCCCGCCTATTGGGTGCTATATTACACAGATACAATTTGGCTCCGCTCCTTGCTGCAGATTTTTTACTTGGCTTATGACATTTAGCCATAATGCATTTCTTCATTGAAGACTATTCCATTAGCTGTATGGGTAAGGTAAGAATGGAAACAGATATCCTGCCTGTGCAGAAAAATATGCATCGTAAGTTACTGAAAATATGAATAAACCTTACATATATTGATGATTATACACCGCAAAAGATAATTTAAGAAATACGAGGTTAGAGTTGGTTGAAGATAACAATTTTTTTCTGAAGTTACATATGCATTTCATTATTCTACAACAGTAGCTATGGAGAGTAGTCTGATTTGTCAAGCACTCAACTGGTGATATTTTTTAATACCAAAACCTGGGATGCTAAAAATAGTGTATCAACAGTCCACTGTCCTTGACTAGAACTTAGTTCTGCAAACCTTCAAAATGTTTGCACTTTCGAACAAAAATTGCACAATCCTAACATCTCTGGAATGGGTCTACATTGATGAGTTACCTGTCGGTAATGCAGAATTTAATGAGCTTTCAAATTTGATACCTAACTTGGTTCAGTTCAAGATAGGAATAATTCCAAAAATACAAAAATGTTTCCCCTACCCCTTGATTGTTTTTTCCAGTGTGTGAACAAAATATTGTCCTTCAATATAATCAGAATTACGAGTAACTAAAAGACTATAGGCTATTACAGAATAATCAATTAGGCCCACGCAAGTCCCTATATAGTTAAGTAATTAACTTTTTTACACCCTGTCTAAATTTGAGAAATTTGATTTTATTTGGGCGGAATCTACAAATTGACCTAAACTTGGGCGTTTTGTCGATGAACTCCAAAAAAACCTGAAAAGGGCGAATTGTTTGAAAGTAATGATTATGCCCAAAACATAATTCCCACAAGAATATAAAAATTAATTTTTGTCACACTGCAAATAATTAGAGTATTTTTTTTCAAAGCCAAGAATGCAATTTTCAGCAAAATACCATAGGTTTCTATGGACTCGGCATTGCGCAATCTCCAAAATGCGATATGTTGGAATGCATTCAACATTTTGCATTTTTTTTTTACTTCATATGTGGATATACCTAATTTTAACTAGGAAAACTATTTATTTTCATGGTTATAGCACCTTCCATTTGTACATTTTGGCGTAAAACCCAAGTCGAATTGAAACCATTCGTTAGGTACTATTTTTATACCGGAATTTCCCAAGTCTGAAACCCCGCGTAAATCAAATGTTGCTGATTTATATTTCAGGTTGTCACTGTGAGTTGGCCTTAAGCATAATAGCACATTTTTTTAAGAGCACCCTCAATTTTTCAAACATTTTGAGATTTTTACACAGTTGCATTGGTAACGGGCTAGGACACTATACCTGTGAATTGGTTAAGCTTGAAAAAGTCCATGTGTCCCAACGAGGAATTTTGTAATTAGAATAATTAATATCAAGGATCCCGATAATAATCACTGGCTGCTGGAAACTAGCCTTCCAATGTGAAATAGCCGGAATAAATAGTAGTCCATGTACATATCACGCTCATCCATTAGCTTGTTTTAATTGGTTTCAGCAAGGCAAGTTGGAGGTTATTTTTCTCGAGGTGGCCCTTATTTCATCTGGACTTCCCCATGATGGCTTTTCAATCTCTGCCGTTTAGTACAATCTAGATCCCAATTCTAATGAACAAAAATCGCTCATTTTTATGATAAAAAAAATACACATTCTTGAGCATTCTCGTTTGCAGGTGTAGTTTTCTAGACATTACCAACATAGCTGTGGCAAAAATACAAATTTTTGAAAATGGGGGCCGCTGCTTCAAAAAAGTGCTAATATTGCTTTAAGTACATGATGAATCTTTTCAGATTTGAATGTTACTAGCCCCCAACTCCTACACAGGTTTTAGCCTAACCTAGCACAGTCTAATACATGTACACATAAAAGCTACACTCAGCATGATACAGTAAATAGCTTGACTGGTGAGTACTAGGTTAGGCACGCATAACTAACTAGAATTAGTACTAGAATTACAGTGTGTATACTGTATACTGTAGTTGCATGCCAAGGACTGTCGAGTGTTGGCCAGTATGTAGCACAAGCTTGGTCCATGGTCATGGTCTGCATTTAAAGTGACATAGGAAAGAGTTCCATATGGCCCCTCCCCAACAAATTCCGCAGCCTTGATGGAATAAACTACAGGATAAGGTTGCAGATTTCGCAGGGAGGGGGGACATATGGAACTCTTGGTATCAATCATAAAAATGGAAAAGGAGATAACCGATGTGGCAGTCTATCGCAAGCCGTATGGGTCATGACATTTTGCTGCAACATGTGAGAAAGTTGCAACACGTTGTGAAAATTAGTCACAATCAGTCAAATTCTTAGTCTTGTATATAATTATTTATTTAATCGTATTGGTCTCCCAGGAAGACCTGATAACAATAATTACAGTAATACAAGCATACAGAAAAATAAGTTTGGTACATAATCTTACATAATACATATACATGTATATGTGCTATATTGTAGGATTATGTACATATATACATACAAATAACACTGTAGCACTTTGAAGATGTAGCTGGTACACACACACACACGCATACACACACGCACACATAACAAATGCATGCATGTACACCTACACACCCCCACACATGCATTTCAAGACACAAATTTCATATTACATACACATATAAAATATGAAAACAGGATATCATGTGGTTATGGCACTTTTAAAAGTAAACAAACTCGTGGAATCTAATTATACTAGAATAATAATATAGTATATCTATACTTAATGCCTTGTAATTTCTTATTAAAGTCCAAAACTTCATTCTTTAGACGAGATTACTGTTATTGTTTCACACGCATAACAAATTTCAAACTTTAGACAAGTATCAACCAGTGCAACCTATTAGCAGAAGTATTTAACAGAATGTTTCTACTCGCAATATAATTTGGATTTATTTACGTTTCCATTTTAGTAAACTGTTCAACATGTATACAAATATATTCCAAACATGTACACCACTTCACCTTTTATACTGTCACTGATATTAACGGTCCATGGCCGATCGCTATAGCTTCGTCCGCAGAAGCCCCCATTTTACGTAAGTGGTCAACATTTTGTTTCAGAGAAAGCTACTATTTCCTCATTTACCCTGTGAAATCTCAGAGCCAAAGGATGTTTGGCTTGCAAGTTATGAGCGAAAATGTGACCATTTGGTGGACAATATTAATTTTACACAGTACTCTATGGGCTACACATCATGTTTTAGCTCTTGCATCAAAATGGGTTAAAATATCGGCGTGAACCGTACAGATGGGGTTTTGGATGAAGGCCAGGCTATCGCGATGAAAACTTCATTCATTATCGGGCCATCCCCTTTAACTAGTTTTGCCATGCTATATTTTATTATGAAATCACTCGCAAACAAACTACATTGTTTGTGTTCTTTATTCATAACCCACATGAAAAATTGCTTCCAAGAAAAATCAACTCATTATATAGTGAGTACAACCAAAAAAAAAAACCGCCAATTGTAATTGCCTCAGATTTTAAAAGACCACAAAAACTATGGTCCATATCATAATCTCCATAGAGCGAAGTCAGTTATAATATAGCAGTATTAAGTACAAGAGTTGAATCCATGTACAACGGAAGTCGTGTGCAATGAACGATGGCATTTCTATAACTCATGAAATATCGCATTAATAGCTGACATCACTGACACCGAGATAGAACAAGGGGTCTACATGGGTAAAATTTGACACTCGTACACAGTTATTTTGTTCAACCCTATGTAGACACCCATCGGCTGGAAGATAAAGGTACAATAATTGTAATAAATAACTTTTTTAGATGAATCCTGAGGCATTTCTTGTTCACCTCTATGTCATTCATGTTTTGTCTTCTTGCTACTAGAACAAGAATCTCTTCTCGCAGTAATGACATTTGTGAGGTTTTTACTGTATGTGTCATTTCATGTTCTTTTTGTTACTAGGATTACATGAATATCTTTTGCACAGTACTTGGACATTGTGCGGTTCTTTCACTGAATGTCTCATTTCATGTTGTTTCTTGTGACAAGATTTATAGAATCTCTTCTCACAGTTCTGACATTTGTGAGGTCTTACTCCTGTAGTATCATTCATGTTGTTTCTGTTGATTGGTGTAAACAAATCTCTTTCACAGAACTTTTCATGTTGTTTTTTGTCATTAGTGTTGAAGAATTTTCTTTTAACAATAATTGAGCATTTGTGAAGTTTTACACTTGCATATCATGCTTTCTGCCGGTTTCTTGTTTTCTGACCAGCATTATAGATTTCTTCTCGCGTACTGCATTTGTGAGTTCTTTCCAGTATGTCTCATTTCATGTTGTTTCTTGTGACCAGCATTATAGAATCTCCTCTCACAGTACTGGACATTTGTGAGTCTTTAACCTATATGTGTCATTTCATGTTGCGTATTGTACTAGTATACAACGAATGTCTTTCGCAGTTACTGACATTTGTGGGTCCTTCACCAGTATGTCTCATTTTATGTTGGTTCTTTGTGACCAGGCATTATAGAATCTCATTCTCACAGTACTGACATGTGTGAGGGTCTTTCACCTGTATGTCTCAATTTCATGTTGTTTCTGTTGATGGTGTAAACAAATCTCTTCTCACAGAACTGACATGGGTGGGTTTGGTGCTGAAATGTTAAATTCAACAATTTCAATTGGTGTTCCACAAATGCAGTATGAATTGGTTTCAAATCAAAAGGGGCTTTCTTAGAGGTATACCAATATGGTTTAATTCTCCTTCTCATGGTAGTGAACATGAGGATAGGGTACTGCGTACATTGTCGAATTGTCGTCTGCAATATTTGCACACCAGTGGCGTTATTACTTTCCATGTTGTTTTCTCGTCCTATCGAAAAAAAGGTTAGTAAAAGCAATCTGAAGAGTAATAATGAATATTATTCACCAGTTTTCCTCAATCAAAATTGAGATTTTTTTTTTTTGTTTTTTTTGGTGTCAGAAGAAAGTCACATTTTCTATTCCCTAGGGAAATTTTAAGGCCCTGGAAAGGTTTCCTTTTCATGATGCTAACAAATATTGTCTAAAATGTGGGTGACCCAACATGGGCACTTTATACACATAATGCTTCTATATCCAAGACTGGACCAATTTAACTCAATTTGTAATTCGGTGTTTTTTGGTGATGTGCTTCCATGTGAGGGAGAAAACATGAAAAAGTCAGAGTCAGACCATGATCAAATCACCCACCTTCAAATGCAGACAACAAGCTCTTTTTTTTTACTTGTTTCAAAAGATGTCTGTATTTTAAAGGATGTTTGAAAAATAGTGTGCCCTCAAGATTTTCAAAAATCTATATTGTTGCATGGTTGTAAAGCTTTATATAACATAGCCCTCACCTGAAATGATTAAGACCAATCAGCGTACTTATGGTAAACAGGACGATTGTATATTAATGTCGCTGCGACATTAATTCAGGACGCGGATGGACGTAGTAAAACCAGGATCCATGCGGTAGGCACGTTTCCCACGGCCGTACTTGTTTGAGGGTCTGTCCTTTGTGGTGTTAATACCAATGAGTACGAGTCTATGATATTTGTGTAATATACACATTGTTGATTAAAGTTATGGAAAACTTAAAAATTAGCCTACAATTACGGATATCTTTAATGTTCCTCTCTGTTTTTGAGTATGTTATTTAGTGTAAAAATGTATCACCTATTAGCCCAGTCCCAAGCAATTTATTTGCACTTTTTCCTAAAAGCATGAAAAATTGGCAGGCTTATACATATTGAGTCCCTGAACAATTTCTGTGATAGAGTGCAACAATGTCGCGCCCCCTATGGCTAAGCACCCTCTATAGTTTTACCCAATAAAGATAGTCCCTTTCAAGAGCTTAAATAATGCCATAATCAACTATTTTTGACGCCAAAATAAGGTCTAGTAGATTAAAAATGATACATGTATTAGCTATTGATTTAAGTTAATATCAATATGGCTGCATCTAGATTTCAAAATGGCTGCCCATGAAATCCATCTTAAGACTAATTTGAGTTAAGAATGATGAAAACACTAAGGTTAAGGACAATCCCACATTGGTAATACAGAGGAGTTCCGAAAAGCACACTGATGGCATTGCAGCAGTAACAGACAGCTGTAATCCCTGAATTTCAAGATGGCGGCTGATTTCAAAAGGGCCGCCTATGAACTATATTTGGAATTTAGCCCAATTATTATATGTACCTCTTGAAGGTTAATGATAATATCATCAAGTATTGTTGAACAAATAGGGCCAGTAAGTTTTTATGTGTTTGTAGTTAGTTTTTAATCCTCACACAGCAGTATTGCTGGTGTGAGGTGAATCCGGCCACCCTCGTTTACGGGGACAAAAACCGGATTAAAAAATGGTTCTTAATAAACTAACTCTAATGTATCCGGACCTTTAATTTAGGTAATGTCAATATACCTGCCACCTTGGATTTCAAAAATGGACGCCATATAATTATCCATATTAAGCATAAACTCCACTTAAGAATGATGAAAAACACAATAATGACAGATCCCAAATTGATATGATAACAAGTTCATAAAGTGCACGCTGACATTGTTAGCAGTCCTTTAGCATCAATTTTGAATTTCAAGATGGCGGCTACTTTCAAAGTGGCTGCCAATGACTATATTGTCCATATTATCTGCCTCTGATTCCATATCTATTCTTATTCTAAAAACTCTACCGACCGAACCTATTTCTAATTTTAAGAATTCAAACTGAACCCTTGGTGTAGGAAGCTTAGTTAGCATGCTATGCTAATAAGTGCTACTAAGTAACTATAGCCTGATTAGTCATTTGGCGCGCACTGACATGCACAAAGTGAGTGCATTGAGTCTGTTCTAGAATTTGCATCTGTATACAAACTTTGAGCAACCACATCGAACAAGCTACTTCATGCACTTCCACCTCATGGATTGGTCAATTAAGGATTGTATCACCAAACGAAAGAGAGAGATTCCTTTTCCAGTTTCCAATACTCGGGAGTGAACCAGTAGTATTTTTAATGTGATGTCTGCATCCAGAACAGTACAATGTATATTGGATGCCCCAATCAAGTATGAGTTCACCCAACAAAATGTAGACATCTATCAAGCAGGGTGTAGGCAAAGGATAACAATGGGAACTTGGAAGCTTGAGCTTGTTTGTTCATTTTGGCTTTCCTATTCGACATGAGAAAATGGGTACACCCTTTTTTCCCATAAGAAACTTTCTTTATTAATATTATTAGCAAGGGTTATTATATGGATGTTTTGTTCTTGTAGGCCAGGTCCTTTAACACTTTAGATTCTGTGCTTGATTAGGGTTTAACAACATCTCGATTTGATTTTGTTCTTAATTTGCCATTTTACTAATTTACAGAACTTTGCCATTCTGAAATAACCTGGCATTAGGATAAAGGGTTTATATCTAGCTATTATGACAGAATAGGAACACATTTATCTTTTTAGAAATGTCCAGAAAATGAGCTTTTGTTAAAAAAAAAGTCAGCTCAAAGTTTCAGCTGACGTTTGGAAGTTAGACGTTTGGCCTTAGGCTTCTAATTATGGGGCTTGCTGGCTCTGCTACTTCACTACAGTACACTCGTTTTAAGCCAGATTGGTCAACAATTCTGAATTTGTTTGTAGCCCATCGGGCCCTCAAGTTTGTTTTTTGTAGAAACATACCTCTGAGAATCTGAAAGCAGGGAATCATGGCTGTATACCAATTTCAGTCTGTATGCATGAGGTTTAAATTTGTGGCCAAATTTAACACAAATTTGTGAAATTGGGGAAAAAATCAAAAAATTGAGCAAATTTAAAGAAATGTTGGTTCCATTCTAGTAAAATTATGCTCTTTGAGAAGTTTGAGAAATCTTTGCCAATAGACCCATTCATATACCCAAATCAACCTAGAAAAGGTTGCCATTGGTATACCAAAATGGTCTAAACTGAGTGCATGTTTGTGACATATCTCCATATATGGTCATCCCTTGTAACGTAGGCCCTTCATTTGCCTGTGGAGCCTTATTCAAAGTCCAGAATAGCTCTTTTGTGCTATATAATTCTACTGTCATTTTGTGTACATCCCAGTCCGACCTGATCCTATTAACTGGCACCGGAAGCTAGATGAAACCAGCTACGCAATGGACACAATCCCTGAGGTGGCAAACGCTTGAGTGAGCTGGTTCAATGTAGTTGCTCAAAAGGATGTACACATGGATGCAAATCCAGAACAGCTGGACTTCAATGCACTCTTCTTTGTGCACGTCATTGTCAATGCCAAAATGACCGACTCAGGCTACTGAGTTACTAAGAAGCTACTTTTTAACAAAGCATACTAACTAAATTTCCTACACAAGGTTCATTTTGAATTCTTAGAAATAGGTTTTGTCGGTAGAACTGAGATCATAGGTGGTTCAGAGGCAGATTATACAGGGCTTGAAAAAATGTAAATTTCCCGGGAAGATGGTCACATTTCTCACAGATTTTCCACTATATCTTATACATAAATTTCCCTCCAAATTGCCAAGTTTCCCTCCAAATGGCCACCTTTCCTGGGAAGGAGCTTCCCAAATTCCCCACTTTTTCGAGCCATGGGCAGATATATTACAAATATAGTTCAATGGCAGCCATTTTGATATCAGCCGCCTGACATCTTGAAATTCAAGATTGCTGCTAATTGTGACTACTGCAATGTCAGCAGTGCTCTTTCTGAACTCGTTAGCATTATCAATGTGGGATTGTCCTTAGTGTTTTCATCTTAAGTGGAGTTATGCTTAATTTGGATAATTAGTGGATAATTAGTGGCGGCCATTTTGAAATTTAACGTGGCAGGTATATTGACATTGACCTAAATCAATGGCCAGATATATTAGAGGCACTTAAGAACTTACATGTACTGGACCTTATTTGGTCAAACAATAGTTGAGATATGATCATTAACCGTTCAAGAAGTACACTTCATAATTGGGTTAAATTCTAAATATAGTTCATAGTCGACCATTTTGAAATCAGCCGCCATTTTGAAATTCATCAATAGTGCTGTCTATTACTGCTACAATGTCATCAGTGTGTTTTCTGAACTCCTCAGCATTACCAAAGTGGGGTTGTCCATAAAATTAGTGTTGTCCATCATTCTTAACTCAAATTAGGCTTAAATATGGATTTCAGTGGCAGCCATTTTGAAATCTAAGATGGCAGCCATATTGATACTAACTTAAATTAATAGCTAGATACATCTGCATCATTTACGATCTTACTTGACCTTATTTGGTCCAAAGTAGTGGAGTTATGGCATTTAAGCTCTTGAAAGGAATATTTCATTATTGGGTAAAACTATAGAGGGCACTGCAGGCCGATAGGGGGCGCTACATTTTTGGCACTATATCAGAAATTGTTCAGGTACTCAATATGTGTCAGCATGCCAAGTTTCATGCTTTTAGGAAAAAGTGCACAATACTGCCTATTTTGTGTGCTTAGGGACTGGGCTATATTCTTCCAATGGCCTAAACTATCCTTTGAGAGCAAATTTAAGAAATGTCATATTTTGTGAAAATGTGCCAGTGCTGCTTTAAAGAAAGAATATGCACTTAAATAAGATTACCTATTTGCAGAATTAACCATACCACATTCCACTGGCAAAATTCAGCAATAAAAGTTATGTAGCTGAATTTTGCAGGCTGGTTGGCCCATAGGAGCATCAATGATGCAGTAACTTAAATTGTCAGTGTTAAACGAGCGCTAATGTATTTCAGTCTTTCATAAAGACTGAAATACATTAGTGCTCGTTTCTCCAGTATCCATGTAAACGCAGATTCTCTTTTGTTGCTATATTTCTACTGCATTATGTGTACATCCCGTCCGACCTGATCCTTAACTGGCAACCGAGCTAGATGAACCAGCTACGGCAAATGGACACAATCCCTGAGGTGGCAAACCTTGAGTGAGCTAGTTTGCAAACAATGTAGTTTGCTCAAAAGGATGTACACATGGATCCAATCCATACAGCTACTCAATTCAATGGCACTCTTCTTTCTTGTGCCCGTCCTTGTAACAACCAAAATACCGACTCATGCTACTGAGTTACTAATAGGCTACTTTTTAAACATAGCATACTAACTAAATTTCCTACACAAGGTTGCATTTTGATTCTTAGTAAATAGGTTTTTGTCGGTGAACTGAGAGCATAATTGTTCAGAGCAGATTATACAGGCTTGAAAAAATGTACATTTCCCAGGGAAGATGGTCACATTCTCACAGATTTTCACTATATCTTATACATAAATTTCCCTCCAAATTGCCAAGTTTCCCTCCAAATGGCCACATTTCCTGGGAAGGAGCTTCCCAAATTTCCCCACTTTTTCGAGCCATGGGCAATATATTACAAATATAGTTTCAATGGCATCCATTTGGATATCAGCCCTGACCATCTTGAATTTCAAGATTGCTGCTATTGTGACTACTCTGCAATGTCGTACAGTGCCTTTCTAAACTCTATAGCATTATCAATGTGGGATTGTACTTTGTGTTTTTCATTTAAGTGGGAGGTGTATGCTTAATTTGATAATAGTGTATAATTATGGCGGCCATTTGAAATTTACGTGGCAGGTATATTGACATTGGACCTAATCAATGGCCAGATATTTAGAGGCCACTTAAAACTTCATGTACGGGGGACCTTATTTGTCAAACATAGTTGAGATATGATCATTAACCGTTCAAGAAGTACACTTCATAATTGGGTTCCATCTAAATATAGTTCATAGTCGACCATTTTGAAATCAGCCGCCATTTTGAAATTCATCAATAGTGCTGTCTATTACTGCTAGAAACAATGTCATCAGTGTGTTTCTGAACTCCCAGCAAAAAACCAATTTAACCAAGTGGGGTTGGTCCAAAAATTAGTGTTGTCCCAATCAATTCCCCTTAACTCAAATTATGCTTATATGGATTGCATTGGCAGCCATTCTGAAATCTAAGATGGCAGCCATATTGAATACTAACGAAATTAATAGCAACACAATCGCATCAATTTACATCTTACTTGACCTTATTTTGGTCCCAAGTAGTGGATTTATGGCAATGTACGCTCTTAAAAGGAATATTTCCTTATTGGGTAAACTATAGAGGGCACTACAGGCCGATAGGGGGCGCTACATTTTTGGCACTATCATCAGATTTTGTTCATGTACTCATATGTGTCAGCATCCAGTTTCTGCTTTTAGAAAGAAAGTGCCAATACTGCCTATTTGTGTGCTTAAGGGAATTGGGCTATCTTCCCAATGGCCTAAACTATCCTTTAGACAAATTCAGAAATTCCATATTTGTGAAATGGGTGCCAGTCTCTGCTTTAAAGAAAGAATCTGCACTTCAATTCAGATTTAACCTATTTGCAGAATTAACCATACCACATTCCACTGGCACATTCCAGGCATAAAGTTATGTATCCCTTAATTTTGCAGGCTGGTTGGCCCATAGGAAGCATCAATGATGCAGTAACTTAAATTGTCAGTGTTAACCGAGCGCTAAGTATTTCATTCTTTTCATAAGACTGAAATACATTCGTGCTCGTTCTCTTCTCCAGTATCCATGTAAATCCCAGATCCTCTGTGTCGATTGTGAATTCTCATGTACAGATAGCGAGAGGACCGGTTCGAGACCGTGTATTCTTTTCGGTCTTATTTAAATCTGTGCTTGTCATTGGTCTCCAGCCTCTAATATATTTGTCAAGTTACGTCCTTGGGGGTTGTATTGAGGGTTTCTATCATTTATTTGATTCATCCCGTCGCTGCATGAATTGAGTTTGACATTGTCATAGATTCTGCTATAATCATGCATTATAGGGCCCACCTCTTCCAAAATATATAATTAACTAATATTACAACCAAAATTCAAATTAATATTTTTATCATTTTGATCGCTGCTTAATTTGACTGTCACATACCATTTGTCTCGCCTGAACTTTGTTCGCAGAGACTTAGTAAACATCTTTCTGTCTGTCTGTCCTCTGTCTGTCTGTCTGTCTTTGATGCGTCTGCCTGACGTCCGTGTTCACGGGCTGTGTACGATTTTATCTGGAGTTCCGTAATGGCTATGGGGGGGGGGGGTACGATGATGTAACATGGTGGAAGAATCGGGTTCCACGAGTTCTCGTACCTGATTAGATTTGGGCGTAAAATATGCAAATTAAGTAGCTAATAATTTGCATAATTACTAAAATTTTCCCGCAATGCGTGGGGGTTTACAAGTATTTCCTTTCTGGGTTCCTTAAGGCGTATGATGATGTAACTTGGTGGATGGGAGCGGTCTGGAGAGTTCTCGAACTGATTAGATTTCGGCGCGTATGCGTGCAATTAGTATGCAAATGAGCTAATTAAATATGCAAAACAGCGTAATTGCTATAATTTTGAAACGGTACATCGGATAACGGAAAATTCCTTCCCTGCATGAAAGCCTATCATGGTGCGCATCTTTTTGCATTTGAACGTGTGTGATACATGCGGTCTTAAGGGTAGCAAATTAGCGAAGTAAATATGGCGTTCTTACTGTATCTCTGAAACCGTACATCGGATAGGCAAAAATTCCTTCGCTGCATGAAAGAATATATGCCATGCTCTTTTGTGTGAATCATAATTGGGTCCAAGTGGCATTTTTGGGTGTAAAATCATGCTAATTAAGTGGTCCTAATTTCATAATTTAAGAAAAAAAAGGCTTGTGTAAACAATTTTCAGGAGTTCCCGTAAGGCGTATAATGATATAACTTGGTGAAAGGAAGCGGGCTGAAGATTTCTCGACCCGATTAGATATTGGGCCTATTCGGGCAAGATTAAGTATGCAAATGGCTAATAATAATATGCAAAAATCACTAATTTTGCTATATTTTGAAAACGGTACATCGATACAACAAAATTCCTTGCACTGCACCAGACCGATTATGGTGCGCAATCTTGGTTTGCCATTTGAAAGTAATTGATCTATATGCGGCTTGGATGTAACATGTTAATAAATATGCCTAATTGCTGGCTGAACGCTGAACCGTACATCGGATAGTAAAATTCTTCACTACGAATGAAATAACTAGTCTGGCATTGCATCTTTTTTGTGAATCATAATAGTGCAGTAGTGTATGTTAATAGCCGGGAGAAGTTGTGTGAATTGGGGGATGATACGATTAGTATCGTGACAAAGTCTGAGAGATGGAGTAAAAAAGCGAAGGAGGGGGGGACTTGGGAGGCGGTGTGTATAGTGAGAAAAGGCGGAAAGTGTACTGAAGGAGACGGGGTTGGGAGATGAGGGTCGAAGGAAGGTAAATGAGGGTTTTAAGAAACACAAGGTAAAGGGAACAGAAGAGAGAGGGGTGTGAGGAATGGACGGGTGTCATGGGGAGCATTTAAGTATCTAAGGTGCAGCGTGGCCGAGTGGATGGGTAGATCGGGGGAGAGTTGAATAGGGTGAGGAAAGTTATGTGTTAATGTCAGGAAGAGAGGCAAGGAAACACGGGGGGACGCTCGGAGGGGTGTGGTGAGAGCGTCAGAGGTTTATTCGAATCGGGGATAATAAGTAGGTTGACTAGGGTGGATGTGGGTGAGCGAGGGGGGGATGTATGCTGGTAAGTCTAGGGATCAGAGAAACGGCGAGAAAGTGGTGGTTGGCGAGCGATAAGGAGCGAGAGGATAGGGTGAAGGCGGGCCGAGGAGATGGGATAATGTGGATGAATGAGGGAGAGTATAATTATGGATGTTGGGTTGTAAGTCGCATGGGACCGAGAAATGATAGATAGTCGGGAGACGAAAGTGCTTAAGGGGGTGGCTCCATTGAGGGGAGGGATGTGGGCTGTAGCCGGAGATGTGTGTCCAGGCATGTTGCCATGTAAAGGGAATGGGCATTTTGTTACAATTGACCTAATTAAATATCGTAATTTGCTGTATAGCTAAACAGTACATTGGATATGCAATAGTTCTGTGTTTACAACATGGAGCAGAGGCAAGGGTGTTTGGGGAGGGTGGGGTGTTTAGGAAGAAAGTTTGGGGTGTTGGGGGTATTGCGGGGTGTTTGGGGTGTTGCAGGGTGTGTTGGGGAGGGGTATGGTAGGGTGGTGTTGCTGGTGGAGGTTTTTGTGCTGGGGAGGAGTGGGGTGTTTTTGGGGCGTGACTGGGTATTTTTTGGATGGTGTCTTGGGTTGTTGTGGTAGAGGTCTATGGTGTTTGGGAGTTTTTGGGTTTTTGGTTTGTGGGTTGATGGTTGTTGTTTCTTTTTTGTTTTTTGAGTGTGTATTTGTTGTTGGTGCGTTGTCTTTATCTTTGTGTTTGTTGCGGCGTGTTTGTTTTTTGTCGGGGCAATTGGGGCGGCTTGGTCTTGTGGCGGGCGTTGGGTCCTTGGGGCGGGGGCTGTCTTGGGGCGGGGGTGGGTCTTGCGGTGTTGTTGGGTGCCTGGGGTTGTGTTGTTGGGTCCCGTGGTTGGTGTGTCTGTGTCTGGGTTGGTTGTTTTGCGGTGATGGGGAGTGGGTTTGGGTTGTTTGCGGGGTGTTGGGGAGGGATTGGGGTGTTTGCAGGGTGTTGGGGAGGGCTTGGGTGTTGCGGGGTGTTGTGGAGGGGGTGGGGTGTTTGCGGAGGCGGGACGTTTTCGGTGTGTGTTGGGGGGAGGGGGTGGTGTGTTTGTGGTGTGTTGGGGGGGGTATGGGGTTGTTGGCGGGGTGTGGGGAGGGGTGGGGTTTGTTGCGGTGGTGTTGGGAGGGTGTTGCGGCAGGGGTGGGGTTGTTGCGTGTGTTGGGGAGGGGGTTTGTGTTGGGGAAGGGTTGGGTTGTTGCGTGGTGTTGGGGAGGGGGTTGGTAGGGGGTGGGGTGTTGCAGGTGTTGGGGCTGGGGTGGGGTGTTGCAGGGTGTGGGGGAGGGGGTGGGGTGTTGGCATGGGGGTTGGGGAGGGGGTGGGGTTTTGCAGGTGTTGGGGAGGGGTGGGGTGTTTTTGCGGGTTGTGGGGAGGGGTGTTGCTGGTGTTGCGGTGTGTTGGGAGGGGGTGGGGTGTTGCGGGGTTTGGGGGTTGTTGCGGGGTGGTTGGGGTGGTTGCCGGGGTGTTGGGGTGTTGGCGGGGTTTGGGTGGTTTTTGGGGTGGGGTGTTGGGAGGGGGTGTGGTTGTTTGGGTGTGTTGGGGAGGGTGGGGGTGTTTGCCGTGGTGTTGTGTTTATGTTGTGGGGTGTTGCGGTTTTTGCTCTGGATTCTTTGTGCGGGCCGAAGCTTGGGTGGGTAGTTAGCGGTTTGTTTGTGGCGGGGGTGGGGTGTCTGGGTTGTTGGGGGCGGGCAGGGGTGGGGTGGGGGGGGGGGTGTTTGTGTGTGCGTGTTGGTGCGGGGGGGGGAGTGTTGGCCCCCGCTAAGCCGGGTGTGGGGTGTTTTTGTTTGTGTTTCGGTGGTGTTTGGGCGCACGGGGTGGGGTGTTTGTTTGTGTGTTTTTATTCATTGCCGTTGGTTGTGTTGTTTCCTGGTACATCTGTTAGTAGATCTTGTGGAGCTTGTTTTTCTCATGTCATAGGGTTGTTTAGTGGCTTAGGTGTTTTTTGAATTTGTTCTTGTGTTAAATTTGGTGTCTTTTTTTGCTGTTTTGTGACTTGTTGTTTTGGTATGATTCTTTTTTTTTGCTGTTGTTGCCTTTTTTTGTTTTTCTTGGTAATTTGTTGTTTGTCGGTGGTGTTGGCGTTCTACTGTTTTTGTGTTGGCGGGTGTGTTTCGTTTTTGTCTTTGGTTGATGTGTGTTTTTAGTCGGTTTGTTGTTTGGTTCGTGCCTTTTAAGTTCTAGTGTTCTTTCGTGCGTGTTTTTTTTCTTGTTGTTTCGTTTTATCGTTTTGCTGTCGTGTTATTCCTGTTTTTTTGAGTTCATCTTTTTTTTTTTTTCTGTTTTTATGTTTATCTTTTTAAAAAAAGAATTTTTCTTTTTTTTTTTTTTTTTTTTTTTTTAAAAATGTTTTCTTGTTTGTTTTTATGGTTTGGTCTGTGTTCTTTTTTTTCTGTTTTTGGTGTTTCTTTTTTGTTTTTGTGTTTTTGGGCGTATTGTGGGTATGATTGGGATGGGGGTGTTGCGGGGTCTTGGGGAGGGTGGGTGTTGGCGGGTGTGTTGGGGCGGGGTGTTTGCGGGGTCTGGAGGAGGGTGTGGGGGGTTTTGCGTGGTGTTGGGGAGGGGTGGGGGTTGCGTGGTGGTTTGGGGGGGATGGTGGGGGTTTTGTGGGGTGTGTGTTGGTGGTTGGGGAAGGGTGGGGTGTTGTCGGTGTGGGTTTTTGCTGTGGTTTGTGGAGGGGGGGGTGGTGGGTGTGGGGGATGGGCGGGTGTTTTGTGGGGTGTTGGTTTATGTGGTTTGCGGATTTGCTGCTGTGTGGCTGGTGCTGGGGCGAGGGGTGGTGGTGGGGAGGGTGTGGGGTGGTTTGCGAGTGGGTTGGGAGCGAGTGGTGTTTGCGGCGCGGTGTGTTGTGAGGGGGTGGGGTGTTGCGGGGTTTGTTGAGGTGGGTGGTTGGTTGCGTGTGTTTTGGGGAGAGGTGTTTGGGTTGTTTTGCGAGTGGTTTTTTGTGAGGGGTGCTGTGTGTTTTGGTGGGTGTTTTGGGGAGGGGGTGGGGGATTTTGGCGGTGTGTTGGGGATGGGGTGGGGTGTTTCGGTGGTTTTGGTGAGGGGGTTGGGGGTTTTGCGCGGGTTTTATGGGGAGGGGTGGGGGTGATTTGGTGAGGGAGTGGGGGTGTTGGAGGGGGTTGGTGTTGTGGTATGGGTGTGGGATGGGGTGGGGTGGAATGTTTTCATAGGGTGGGGTGGTTGTAGGGGTATATGGGTGAGTGGTGATGTTGTGTTGGTACGGTGGGTTAGGGTGGATATCTGCTTCTCTCTTCACAAAGCAATCCTCCACTCTATCAAAAAAATGCTTGCACAACTTCTTGGGGAACATTCTACTTGTAAAGTTGTAATCATCGTGTGCTGCTCTTTGCTTACGCTAGTGTCGGATACGCGAACGCAGGCGCACTGTGGTTCGAGAACCGCCGTGTTCTATCATTTTTCCCATTTTGGGTGCCAGATTTATTATGGCAAAGTGCCATAATTTTATTTTTAAAACTGAACGTCAAAACAAGTTGGTTTGGTAGAATTCCCGATTGGGGGGGGGATTATAGAAATTTAATGGCGGTTTTTGTGTCGCCTGAACAACATGATCATGGAGTCCATACTAAATCCAAATTCCTGTGTGGTCCGTTTGTATTCCGTCCATCCTATTAATTCAGATAACTTTTTTTAAAAATTCTCTGCTTGGCTAAACGTTACATTGTCCATTGGCCCGAATTTACTTTCTATCTAACTTGATAAACTATATAGTAAGGTTTCCACAATATCTGTGTACTTTTGGCTCTTATTTTCCATGAATTTTCATTAGCTTATTTTGGATATTTTTTCAACATGGCATATGGGAAAATAATCACCAATTGGGTGCAACATACCAAAATCCTGGTGGTGGCAAGCGATGGACTATAGTACCCCCTTGCATACTCAATGTGTTTTGAATGTATTTCACTATAGAACTAACATTTCTTGTTTGTATAATTCTAGTAAGATTTTAAGAAGGGCCATACGGTTTCACACCAAGCCAATGCTGCCCATTCATTTTCCTGTACAAAATGCTGATATGAAACGTCATTTTCCCTCCTCAATGAAAATCTCAGACCTCTTAAAGGCTAAAACACATTCTGCTTGAAGGTCATATCTCCGACCCAAACAATCATGAAATTAGGGTAGTTATCCCCAAAATGTTTGAGCTACTGGAACCCGGAAGACTAGCAATGGCAACCGTGTAGACTCCTGGAGGTCAGAGCAACTTTTTCAGTCTTTTTCAGTCAGGTGTTCCCCTGAAAGATACGGTTATAATTGGTTTGTCACAGACACAGTCCCGGTACCAGGGGGTGTGGGGTGGTGTTGTCGCACCCCCCAAATTCCACAAAATGGTAAAAAAGGTCCACTTTTTGCTGAAATTTTTGATAAAACGGTCCGATTCGAAAAATTTTTGCCATGAAAGTCGCGACACCTTTTGGTGTCTAAAATTTTCAAAAAAAACACCTCATTTGCAGTGGGGGCTGGACCTACCTGTTTCTCAAGTTATTTACTGGTGTGAATCCATAATGAACAGTATACGTATACCATCACTATTTTGAGTCGACATGTACTCCTTCCTCATAGCTGCTTTCGACCATGGCTGAAAGTCGATTGTCAACATTTTGTGGTAATCATGGCTTTGGACGCACTATATAATCATTCACTTTCATTATAATATACCACTGATCTCTACACACTGGATAGGCTATCTCCACGCGATTGAATAGCAAGCCGGTGAAGAAACCGGAAGTTGCACAGCGTCGATCATGTCGATGAACGTTGTTGATGTCCCATTTCGACGCATGCGTATTGACGGCTTGTCAGGTAGCTAGATCTATCCCACGGGCGTATTGAACTCGAAAAAGAATGTGCTCATTTGGTCTTGTTGGAGTGATTGAACATGTATGGCGTTCGTATTATTATTGAACGTGGATCTTTTACCAGTCATTTACAAAAGTAAATGGGCATCGCCATATCGCGAAATGTATTTGTGAATTGCATCTATCATTGCTAATAAAATAACAAAATTACAGTGTCTGATCTGACAGCATAAATAACAGTGGCATAACCAGACTTTTACAAGTGGGGGTGGGATAGGGGGAAGGAGCAGAAGGTGTGTCAAGTAATTTTCTGAGGGAACAAATTTGAATCCTTCTCCGTAGGCACTAGGCATTCTACAACTGGTCAGTTCATTGGGGGAAGGAAGAGGAGGTACAGTGTTCTTCCCACAATGCAATTCTTCCAATACAATATTTGTACTGGTTGTCACATGAATTTATTAGTGCCAAAAAGTATCTTTCGCTTATGATAAATCATGTTCCAGAATGCAAACAAAGCAACATACACAGCATTTAATCTTCCCCATGCCCAATTCCCCACAGTTAGTGTGTATCCATGTGTTATTAACTATTTTTTTACACTACATTGGCATTGTAATTGATAAATTAGGATGCATTCAGAGTTTGTACTGTTCCTTCTACTAAAAATAAGCCTACCCTGTTATAAATTGCTTTTGATCAAGTTAATTTCATCTCAACTCCAGTAGAAATTTTAGATTTCCTTTTCGAATTCAATATGCCCGTGGGATAGATCTAGCTACCTGGCAATGGATATGACATGATGCAAACACAACTGTTATTTAAAGTAGGAGCCGCGCCCAAATAGCCTCTTAGTTTGACAAAAAATTGTACCCTCCTACCGTCCATTCATAAAATATATCACGTTAGTACTTCTCTGGTCCCAATTACCGGGCCAAAATAGCTCGAAAAAATCTTGTTTTATCTCCATTTAAAACGACTGGCCCGTGATACTACCGCGCGTTCACAATGTCCTGGCCCGACACCGCCGCGAACACGTTCGAAGTCGCGTTCAAACACACCAAATAATACCCATACATACTCGTAAGTTTGTCAGTATGACCTTGGTATGACCAGGTTGTGACCTTTAACCCCCACATTGCTCATGGCTGGACTTAGGATAAAATTGCCAATCTGTGTTGATCGAAAAATACGTCAAAAAACGTTACTTTTCAGTGGTGTAGAAGCTTGATACTGCAACATATGGAAGACAAGGTATGTGAGATTCTTCGTATCATGGAAATTTTCAGGTAACTTGGTTTTGTTGTAAATCGAGGAGGAAATACTTGCTTTCTTATTCGTTCATTGTCCTGCAATACAATGCAGCTCCGTTCTGAAACCAGAGGGCCATTCAATGATAATGTACAGTGTTTAAGATAATGGCGACCCTCTGGTTTCAGTTACTGGAACTATAGACTATAGTGCTGTGCTCTAATGCTATAATAACTCCATGGGAATACAGTATTGCAACGTGCCGAGCGGAAAGCACACAAAAGTGAGGCGAAGAAAATGGTTCTGAGCCAAGCTCTCAAAAATTACCCCAATTACACTTACAGTATAAAAAATGACTAACAGGAGACAGACCTTGGAAGCTTCCAATTTTGTGCTTTAATTGAAAAATAAAAAAAATATTCCTTTCTACAGAATCAGATTTTAAATGTTCAGTTTATGAGAATTCTCCTAAAGTTGCACCAAATGCAACGAACTGCAATTCACACACACTGGCAGTTCCTGAAACAAAACTCTGCCGCAACATGACGAATTGGAGCAAAAAAATACAGTATACATTGTATATGCTAAAATGTTATAAACCCCGAAAAACCGACTCACAAAAGTCTCTCACAAAAATTTATGTCCCAAAAAAAAGGAGCTAAAACTAAATTTGAAAATCATCCATCTCAACTCAGTAGAAATTTCGATTTCCTTTTCGAATTCAATATGCCCGTTGGATAGATCTAGCTACCTTTCAATGGATAT
The DNA here is from genome assembly GCA_023653785.1 of Ophioderma brevispina. Taxonomy (NCBI): domain Eukaryota; kingdom Metazoa; phylum Echinodermata; class Ophiuroidea; order Amphilepidida; family Ophiodermatidae; genus Ophioderma; species Ophioderma brevispina. The sequence continues at coordinate 13,683 of JAMKCH010031177.1, read as the reverse complement.
TACATGATATGACAACCCCATCGTTTATATTTAAAGTCGTAGCCGCGCCCAAATAGCAGCTTAGTTGACAAAATTGTACCCCTCATACCATCCATTTCATAAAATCATTCACGTTAGTACTTCTCGGTCCAATTACCGGCCAAAATCGCTCGCAAAATCTGTTTTTACTCCATTTTAAACGACTGGCCCGTGATACTACCGCGCGTTCACAATGTTCTCTGCTGGCCCGACAACCGCCGCGACCACGTTCGAAGTCGCGTTCAAACACACCAAATAATACCCATACATACTCGAAAGTTTGTCAGTGTATGACCCTGGTTTGACCAGGTTGTGACCTTTAAACACCCCCACATTGCTCTGGCGGGACTGTTGAGAATCGAAAAATACTCAACAACGTTACTTTCAGTGGTGTAGCAGCTTGATTACTGCAACATAGGGAAGACAAAGTATGTGAGATTCTTCGTACCTGGAAATTTCAGGTGAACTTGGTTTTGTTTTAAATCGAGGAGGAAATACTTGCTTTCTTATTCGTTTCATTGTCCTGCAATCAATTTTAGCTAGCTAGTCTCGTGCTGAAAACCAGAGGGCCATTCATGATAATGTACAGTGTTTAAGATAATTGGCGCACTCTGGTTTCAGTTACTGGAAACTAATAGACTATAGTGCTGTGCTCTAATGCTATAATAAGCCATGGGAATACAGTATTGTAACGTGCCGAGCGGAAAGCACACAAAATGAGGCGAAGAAAAATGGTTCTGAGCCAGCTCTCAAAAATTACCCCAATTACAGTATAAAAATGACTACAGGAGACAGACCTTGGAAGCTTCCAATTTTGTGCTTTAATTGAAAAAAAAAAAAAATTTCCTTCTACAGAATCAGATTTTAAATGTTCCTTTATGAGAAGTGCTCGAAAGTTTGCACCAAATTGCACGAACTGATTCACACACACGGGCCAAGTTCCGAAACAAAACGCTGCCGCAACATGACGATTGGAGCAAAAAATACAGTATACTTGTATATGCTAAAATGTTATAAACCCCGAAAAACCGACTCACAAAATTCTCTCACAAAATTTATGTCCCAAAAAAAGGAGCTAAAGCTAATTTTGAAAATCCTCGGCTTCATTCAAAATTTCTTGGAACTTCATTCCCTGTGTTGCGACAGAATTTTGCTCGGTTTCGATTCAAACTTAACTCCTCCCTCTTATCTGCAGTTTCCTTTTTAAACTAACTCACGCTTCTCACTTAGGCTATCTCAATATCCTTTGACCAAATTCAAGAGACACTGGCACATTTGAAAAATAGTGCGCCCCCAAGATTTTCAAAATAGATATTTTTGGCATGGTGGTAAAGCGTTAAAAGCCCTCATCACCCGAAATGATTAAGACCAAATCAGCTTCCTTTATGGTAAACAGAAAGGTAATTTTTGTAATTTAACCAAACGTCGCCGGCGACATTTAATTCAGCAACGCGAAAATGGCGTTTAACGCAAGAACAGGCACGCCGTATGCTTGTTCCCCACGCTATGCACACTTAGACCGTTTTGACCGGTCCTATAACTTATAAGCTGTGGGGTTTTTAATATCATTGAGTACGAGTCAACAATATTCATGTAACATACACACATTTGATGCTTAAAGTTATGATGGAAAACTTAAAGGTTTGGCCTACCAATGATGTGATTCTTTATCCCATAGATCAAGTGTCCCCTGTTTTGGGGTATTTAGTTTATGTGTAAAACCATATATTCTCTGTTTCTTCCATGCCTAAACTTCATTTTGAGAGCAAATTGAAGAAATTTCATATTTTGTGAAAATGTTCCAGTTTCGCTTTAAATGTTTATTTCTAACATTTCATGGTCTGAAGAAAATCGTAAAGTAAACTATACAAAATTTAATTATGACCCATACTTTTCATAAACAATTACTTTTAAAAATTCCAAAATGGCGGCCACCTGCTTCCAGACTCGTTCCACCAAAATTTAAATGTCTTTTAATTCCCCGTCAAAAACATTATCACAAAACTCCCTCCCTGGAGTGTAGGCTGGTATGTCATAAATAACAGCCGTCGTGTGTCTTTTTCCGGTTAAAGCAAAATTTAACTTGATTCTTTATCTTTTGGGTTTAACTTTTGGAAAAAACTATCTTGGATTTTTTTTCAAAACGGTTGTTTCATGGTGAAAAATTCCATTATAATTGGTATTCTTAACGCAATATGAGGTCCAACTTGACGACAATACCCACATTTCAATACCAAAGAGTTTAAAACCTAATTCATATTACAGTCACATTAAAAACATACGTCTACCTGGTATCCAAGATGGCCGCCAAAGCTATGTTATGAAAATATAACCTAAACATCACACCACTAAGCAAGATGAAAATAGGATTCAGATTCATGGGTGTATGTATTTTGTGGTACAGAACCCCATCGACTTTTTTTGGTTAACAACCTTCAACCAAGATGGCAAGGCAAATATGTCCGCCGAAAATCGCTGTTACAGCTAAAAACTGGGTATTTAGAAAACTATACCTGAATTAAATAACTTATGGGGCAGTAACATTGTATTTTATACTTGAAGACAGAATAAACAAATTCCAACTATTTTGTTTTGCTAACCTTCTCTCTGCACCCAATATGGCAGCAACCGCAATTATACTGATAGTAGTAATCTAAAATGATGTTCACATAGATCCATGTCATCATCATATTTTTATTAACAAAATAACACTTCGATGCATCCTTTGGACCAAGGAACTCATACTTACCATTTATGTTAAAAAAAAACAATACTTCAAAATTAGATGGCAGCTATTTGGCTACTATAGCACTCGCAAAAAAGCCATAGCAAAAAATGCGATTTTTCATACCTACATTATGTATACGCATTCGAAATTTTGAATAGAAATACAAATGAAGGCAACCTAGAAGATACACTCTTTGACACAAGAAACTCATATCCTAAAACTACTAAATACCTTTTAATTTTTACTAATATATATAAAAGCTAGATACCACTAATTAAAACGTACGACGTGTTGGAAATTTTGATAAAAACCGTGAATAAGACTCCAATTTTGTATATACGCAAATATATACTTTTACCAATTTGTTAATGTTCAATGCTTTCCAATCGAAAATGCCAGATTATTTAGTCTTTTGGTTTTTTTTTCAATCAGATTTACACAAAACCTAATGAAAAATGATCGAGTTTGTGTCCAAAGTGTTTAATCTAGTTGCTTCATTTATTTAATATTTCAAATTTCCTATGAAAATAACTTAAATATGGATATATATGTGTAATTATGTGAAATTCGTCCGTTTTGGCTATTGATGTCCACAAAACTTAAATTATAGATACTTTTTTTGTGTCCAAAAGTTTATAGTTGCTTCATTTAATTATGTTAAGGAAAATCCAGTGTTTGGCTATTGATAGTGACAATGCCATATTAGCCATATTAGTGACCCATCTTGTATTTAAGGCATGTTATTAAAACTTCTTGATAGGGGTTTCATGTTTTCCAAAAGTTGTATAGTTGCTTCAATACTAATGTGTGCAACATATATTTAGGTCTAATGAAAAACAAATTTCCACATTTGGTTTTGAAGATTTAACAATTGAAAATGGTAGATATGGTTTCTTCTTTCTCCTGTTTTAAAGTAATTGGTCTAAGTTTGCTTCAATTTATATTTTCATTAAAATTTTTTCCTAATGCGTATAACACATTGTATTTGGTATTATTGTTATGCTTGTCCGTATCGTCATTTTTTCACCATTTTGGATTTGAAGCATTTAAACGTATAAATAAAAACATTAATACCCCTTAAACGTCCCTAGAGGGGGAAAATGACTCCCACCTGACGTTCACCGCAAGAAGGGAGGTAGCGCAATTTGGTCTTGTAGATCTAGGAGCAATTTCCCCCTAACCACGGGTTCCTCTGTTATTTTGAAAGTGTAAAAATGGCATTTTTTGGATGGAAGGGATATCGAGTTGCTTTTCAATTTATGTTTTATTAGAATTTCCATCATGCATACATATGCGTATATGAAAATCACCAGTTTCCGGCTATTGATAGTGATTATAAGACATATTAGCCGCCATCTTTCTTCGATTTGAATTATGTTACCAAAGCAAAAATAAATGAGTTCCTTGTTTTCAAAGTAAACAGATGCTATTTGGTTTGATTACAATATTAATAACATGAATCACATGGCTGTATGAAAATATACACACGATTTTAGAGTTAGTTCTTACGTTTTCATTTGTATTTTCACCTCACCTTTCTCATGGTATAACAATTGTAGTACATAAAAAATACAATTTTTGGCTCTTGATAGTGCTTACAAGGGTGCATTATTACGCCATCCTGGGGTTTGAATGGTCCTCAAACGAAAGAATAACAGAGCTCTTGTGTAGTGCTCATTTATTTTCATTCAAATTTTTCTGATGCATATATAACGATAATTATATATACGCAGGTATTATGAAGAATCTCCAGTTTGGGCTATGGGATGATAAGATTGCTTAGTACGCAATTGACTTTGGACCCCCATCTTGGCTTTGAAACTGTAACAAAGCAAATGGTGTTTTCAAGTTGTCAATTTATTTGTAACTTTTTTATAAAATGTAAAAATTTATGATTTTTTTTCATTCAAATTCCTAATGTGTATTAACATAAGAAAAATAGGCGTATGAAAACTCACCAGATTAAGCAATTGACAGTGCTTCCATCAGCTGTATATTAGCCAACCATTTGTGATTTGAAGTATGTTTTTCTAACCATAATGGTTAAATGATTTGCCTTTGGTCCAAAGTAATCTAGTTTTTTTTAATTGTTATCAAAATATATTTATAACATGAGATATATGTGAAAAACATACACAATTTTCTATTCAGTGCTTACGGTGGCCGCCATCTCCTTGATGCCAAGCGCGTTAGCAACCCACAGAATGTTTGTAATTTATTTCTTTCTTCTGGCAGATTAAATGTAATGATTCTGCCCCAAATGTTTAATAACTTTAATTACCATTTCTTCTGTGAATAGCGCTTTTCGGCGGCCATATCGGAGCCGACCATCCTTTGGATTGAAGATGTGAACAAAAAGCAATGTTCCGAATATGGGTTCCTAATTGGGTTCCCCTAGCACCCACAAGATATACATACCCCATGGATTTGAATCCATTCAGCTTGATTATTGTTAATGCAGCGTTTATATTCCTAACATAGCTTTTTGGCGGCACTTGGATGCCATCCGTGGGTTTTGTTTAATGTGAGTGCCATATTGATTGAATTTAGCCTCTTTTTGAACTTCTTTGGTATACAAAATATGGGTATTGTCGTGACTTTGGGACCTATATTGCCGTTCAGAATACTAAATTATCATGAATTTCATGTATTTTGGCGGCCATCATCTTGGCTTTCCCAAACCTCAAAACGTTTTTAAAAAAATTCCAAGATATTTTTCCACACATTTTACAACCCAAACCATGTCTGATTTTTACTCCATATTGGAGGGTTCTGCGGCCCCCGCCGCAAACCTCAATATCGGAGTTTCTGCGTATATACGCAGACACTCCACATCGAGGGTCTCGATCATCGCAAAAACTCCAAAAATCGGAGGTTCTGCGTATCTTTAAATATTATTATTTATATTCCAACACTCCAACATCGTAGTTTCCGCGTATAATACGCAAACACTCCAAACTCGGATGTCTCCGGACATCGCAAAAACTCCCAAAATCGGAGGTTCTGCGTATCTTTAAATATTATTATTTAATTCAAACACGCCATATTTTCGTGTTTCAGCAATATAAATATTTCATATACGCAGACACTCTCAAAATCGGAGGTGTCTGTCGACATCGCAAAAAACTCCAAACTCGAGGTTCTGCGTATCTTTAAATATTATTATTTATATTCCAACTCCATATATATCGGAGTTTTCATCAGCGTATAAACTACTTCAGACACTCCAAAATCGGATGGTCTGCTGACAGCGCAAACTCCAAAATCGGCGGTTCTTCTCTGCGTATCTTTAAATATTTGTATTTATATTCAAACCATCCAATATCGGTAGTTTCAGCGTGATAATTACGCAGACAACTCCAAATCGGAGGTCTGCGGACAAAGCCGCAAAACATCGCAAATCGGAGGTTCTGCGTATCTTTAATATTATTATTTATATTCAACACTCCAATATCAGGAGTTTCACTCAGCGTCTACTACGCGACACTCAAAGCGGAGGGTCTGCGGAAGCGCAAAAACCCAAAAATTGGAGGTTCTGCGTATCGTTAAATATTATTACTTTATATTCAAACACTCCAATCTCGGAGTTTCAATACATCGTATAATACGGCAGACACTACTCCAATCGGAGGGTCTGCGGCCAAGCAAAACTCCAAAATCGGAGGTTCTGCTCGTGCGTATCTTTAAATATTATTTATATTCCAGACGCCAATATACGGAGTTTTCAGCTATATACGCAGACACTCCCAAAATCCGGAGGGTCTGCGGACAATCGCAAAAACTCCAAAATCTTCGAGGGTCTTGCATTAAGTTCATGCAACATTAGTGTCACACATGGTTCATGCAAGCTGTACATGTGATGATTTGTAAACAAAAAAAATTCAGGTTAACTAATCTTACTAATCCGCCATAGGAGAGTTAAAACGGGAGAGCATATTATCGATTGCGACTATTCTTTACTGGGAGAGACTCTCCTGTCGGCTTTTTCAATTTTTCAAATCGCTGGGGGGGAGAGACTTTGCAAATGCGGGATGGATTTCCGGGGTAGGAGAGCACTTTTGCCGAAATCATCGATTGGAGAGCGCAACATGGGTGTTGGCGACTTCGCCCCGGCATGCCCGGGTTCGTCCATTGTTCAATCTGTATTGCATATAGGTCCGATCGATCACATTCGACATGCGACAACAAAAGAGGACAGTGAATGCCTTTTTGCTACATACACGAGCTAATTCAACAACACGTGACGTTGTATTGCAACGTACGAACGCGGTTAAAAATCCAGTAACGTTGCCCTGAATTTTGTGATTTATGCCATTTTTTTTATTCTTAGATTTGCTAGATGTTTATATAACATTTTAGTAATGTATTCTGTATAGGAAAAATTTAAACAGCGCTTCTTTAGGCCCTATAATAAAATACTTATTGCAAAACGACAATAATGAAGAATTATACAAGACGGGCGAAAAAAATCGGCAAGTTTCGGTCGTAAAAAGTGAAAAATATAAACAATTAGAACCTGAAATACGCATCCCACTCAATTTGAGATTTTTATTACGTCATTGATACAAGACATATATATCAATTACATTGTGGTTGCTATGATTTAATATAATCATCCCATACAATTCAGGCTTACGATTTGCGTATGTGTTATACGATCTCCATTTGATGATAGCCTATAGCCCGCTTAAGGAGGCTAGGACAACTTAGCTCCGCGCACTACCTGGCAATGTCCAAGTTGGATTTTCCACAAAAATGCTTGCGTGGCGTTCTGAGTGTGACTCGCGCGTAAAATCAGAAGCTGCGCCGTGCAAATGCTTCTATATCGCACTAAAACTATAAAGCTCGAGAGATCCCTGAACGGACGGTCAACCAAATATGCCAAGAGACTCCAACACCTTCTCAGGAAAAAAAAAACTGGGGGAAATCACCCAAAAGGACTCTGGATGACACTGGTGAATGTGGATTGTATATTCCACATGAGGCTTGCGAACGTATAGAGTTTGACAATGTCCTGGGTTTTTAGTTTTAAAAAAAAAAGCGCTTAAATTGTAGGAATAATCCATATGTTTTCTATGCCTGTTTATTCTAATTAGGCCGATATGTAGGCCTACCCCGAGGAGGCCTACTCGTGTGTCACAACCAAGCAACTTTAAAAAAAAACGAGATTCTTAGAATATCTGACTCATGTCCTAAGTATGGTGGTGCCGAATTTGAACATGTGAACTTGATCTGAAGAATTGTCGATTTCCGTTTCGGATAGATGGCAATGGCCTAGGGGCACTTTATATTTTATCGACTTTAAATTTTGGAAATACCCTTTTCTCGAGATGGTGAACTCAAAACAAAATAAGGTGTTAGGATCATGAAATGCATCTTTAAGTTTTTGAAAGGCAACTTATATATAAAAAAACGTTATTAAAACACTGCGGAAGTCCTATGAGTGTGGATGGGGAAAGAGTCTGTACATAATGTGTGAAGAGGCGATGCATAATCCGTTCTTGTTGAGTCCCCTTTGTACAATTTACCTAAGACTCAACATGTAGCCCAAATTTTAGTTCCTAGCGCCTGCAAATTTTTTCGAAATTTCACGAGTTTCCAAAGGGCCTATGGAAAACAGATAAATCAAGTCCCATGTCCCCAAGTTCCGTCATTCGAGCCGCATATCCCACTGAAAAGTTACCCCTTCCCCTCATCGCTAATACCTCCTCTGTCCTCCCCTTCCTCGTCACTAATTTAAAGTTTTCAAGACAAATAATACGTGAATAAACATTGAAAAGACATAAGATTTAATCTACTTAACATTATTTGAATTTCAAGCATTTTTTTACAAGTTTGTGCCCTGTTAAAAATACACCTGTAAAAAAACAGGCATTTGACTGGCAGCTGGGACTCACTACATGCAGAACTAAAATAACGGGAGCCGTAAAAATACGAAATCATTGCAGGCAACGTAAAATAACGGCGTAAAACTCTCAGCTTCGACGGTTATTGTTGTTTTTGACTCGTTTAATCAAACAAGATTAAGATTCAAACGTTATACAATCGCTGACCAAATTTTCACTTGTAGCATAGCATCATACAAACGTTGTTAGTTACGTTACCACGTGGTTGTAACAAAATTATATTTCAGGCAAAGAATTTTGGAGAAAAGAAAGGCAATAAACAAGGGAAACATTTAGAAATAAATATTAAAACCAGTTTATACGGTTAATGTACACATTCTAATGACACCAATTACTTAATCATCGCATGAATAAACTTAATACATGTACACTGTTAAAATTTCGTAAGATTAAGAAAACAGATTTTCCTTTTCCGTAATTTACGGAAAAATCTGTTTTAGAAAACAATAAACATAAAAAACAAAAAACATAAAAATAGCTAAAAATGTTATTTACGGAAATATTTCAAAATTTCTGGCAGCAATATTTCCTGACTTTTTTTTTGGTTCCGTATTTTAAATTACGGAAAAATTTCTGTTAAGACATATTTTTTTCCATAATATTAGACACATTTCTGAAAATTACTGTCAAAGTTCGTTAATTGACAGAAAATTTCTGTAATTTACCCTAAAAATGACTGGAATACTGCTGCCAGAATTTCCGTACATTTACGGACATTTTTTTACATGTAACCTTACACGAGTATCGAACCAGGGGCCTTAGAATTACAAGTCCTAAACCTTATCCACTACACGTAACATGACTTTACTGATGTTGATGCTAAAATTAAATATATATGTGTGTGAATACTTTTTTCAAATTAAACTTAAATATAATACAAAAAGGAGGAAAATTTTTTTTAAGTTTTAACTATTTTTTAAAATGAATAGGACATAAGATTTTGCATTGTGTTAATGATTTACTTACGAAGTTTATTTTAAACACATTTTATAGGTAAACGATTGTTAGTTTCGTATTCTTTCATTAAAAACAAGTAAGTTTACAAAAGCACGTAATATTACGGAAAATAATATAACGGTCAGCGTATAATACACCCTTTTTTCAAAATGTATAGTATTATTTTTTATAGCACTGTTTATTACATTTTCCGTGCTTCCAAATTGTAATTTAAATGTGTAGGTATAGGGAATACGCGGTGAAGATTATTGAATAATTGTGGTTTTATCCTTAATTTTAAAAGGTAATAGTCTGGGTACAATTAAGAACATTTTTAACAGTGTGTTCTTCGGAATTGAGAGAGGCCGCATTCTTGTTCTCTAAAAATTACGCGTCTGGTGCAATTTTAACAGTAAATGACACGATTTTGTAGTATTGTGTTGGCAGAATTGCCAGTAAATACTCCGAACGTTTAAATAAACCAGTATATGTTAATACGTTGTAACAGCAACTTCTTGTTTTTACGGTATTTTTGTTCAATGCTCCCAATTTTCCCCAGATTCTTTCAGAGAAGTACTTCTCATTATAAAGGCAAACTGTATTATGAATCATCGCAATCCGTATTGGTCTTACTTTATGAAAGCTGGTCAAACGCCGAGCCGTATAGAACGGTGATATCGCGTAACCTATGTTGCGTGTCACGCCTTCGAATGGCGCATAGACAGTTTTCTCCAATTGTGAACACTAAAACACGCTGCTATTTGTTACCTTATGAGAAAAGTATGTCGTTGACCCCATCTTTTTTTCTTTCTAAATCGAAAGCTTCTTTAAGTGGAGGCCAACTTTTAGTAAAATTTCCATCAAAAAATTCGAGCAAATTTTTTCTATATTAAAAATGTCTGTCGTAAAAACAAATTTCCATAGGTTTGTGTACATAACTTTTGCTAAAAATGGCACAAAATAGGTTATTTTGAATCAATATTATATGAAAATGAGGATCTGTGACCCCCCTTTTTTATTTGGATTGTTGTTAACCATCGATTGAAGTTTGTTCATACCGCTTTTCAATGAAAAATTTCGGACAGATCTATCGGGTCCTACCTCCTTAAGGCCTAATGCCCGTATTCAACGATTTATAATACTTAAGTTTTATGTATGTAGCCTGTCCCCGTTTACGGGATAATCTCGAGTATTCCCGAAGGTTTTTTTCCGAATCTTAAAAAGGGTTCGCTATCCGAATCTTAAGAGGGTTGCAATTCCGAATCCGGAAAAAAGTTCATTATCCGAAATTGAAATGTTCGGTATTAAGAAACCACATACCGTGTGTACGTTATTCCGAATTTCAAAAGAGGTTCTGCTATTCCGAATTGTGTTTTTTTTTACATTGGAACATGAAACCCTGATGAATTAAATATGGAATGCTTTGAAGGGGGGCCGACGATCCCAAGGAAAATAAGCAACCACTATTTAACTATGTAGTTTTCTTTTTATTTCCCATTTTGGAAAAAACAAAAGGAATTTTCTCTGTTTTGGTGGTGTTTGTCACCAATCGAATTCGGCACGTTTATGTGGTACATATGTTTTTTCTTTGTGCGCATGGCCTGGCCATTTTGGCATTTTTTATCATAACTTTGAATCAGACCAATTTGGAATACAAATAAAGTGTTAAAACAGAATGTTTTACGCCACAAAGAATCGATAAATTCATTATTTTGAGAGTTCACAACTGACAAGTACCCAAACCAAGAATTGCGTCCCAAGATGTCTAAAGGCATGTTTTAAGGCATAAAGAATCTCACCATTGTCCATATTGGCTTAAATTTGTTCAACTAAATACGATGCAAAAATAATAGTTTTTTTGTTTACAACATGCCCTCTCCTCTCGTCTAAATGCAGCATCTTCATACTGATGTCAACCTATTTTGCCAATTTTTCATCACCATTGACATGCAAGTTCGATGCAAGGGTGTGTGCAAGTTTGGTTACAGCTACCAAAACAACGTTCACCGTAAAACACCAAGTTTTAAAAATGAGTACGAGCCGTATAAAGTTTAATATATGTTAAGAGTGCACCAAGTATACTCATGTGCGTCTGCCCCATTGTCAATTTGTCCCATTTCTTTCTTTCCATTCCTAATTTCTTGTGAGAACTTTTTGAAATTTCATTTAAATAGGACCATATTCATTAGACCAAATTGTTTTGATTTAAATAAATCCCACTGCATTTGTTTTTCTTAAGGTTTATTGGCAGTATTTAGTTTTGAATTAGTACTCCTATGTCTTGTGTAAAGGGCTGTCTTGTTCTGACTGAATACTTTTCAAATTTACATTTCTTAGTTACGTTTGTTTTCTTGCTTGATGTCTTGGGGTTGTTGGAGATGTAGTCATAACGGAATAAAGCCCAATCTCCTTGTAACATCATTTGTCTTCCCCAATGAAAATGTGTTTCGACGGAGCAGCAAGTCACTGTTTATAGAAGGTATTGTGGTTATGGGTTTTCTGTGTGATCTAACTCACTATGTTTCTGGGTAAATTGTACCAGTCTATTCCTATCTGTTAGATACCCGACAGGAGAAGGTTAGTTAAGACCATAGGAAGGTCCCACTGCTTTGGTTGTCTCCGTATGAATAGAGGTTGTTTTGAACCCGGCGTTATTGCCTTAGCACCTCTAGCAGCAAAACTAAATTAATATTTGGGTTGTTTGAGGTTTCTGGTGGGAAAACTGATATTGTCTTGCATGTGAAGATGGGACCAAGTTTGCCATATTGGGCAGACCACGATCTTGAGTATACTTGGTGAACTCTTAACATCTATTAACTTTATACGGCTCGTACTCTTTTTAAAACTTGGTGTTCTTTTAACGTGAACGTTTTTTGGTAGATTTCCTTTATTTTGTATCATCAAATAGCTATTCAAAAGTTTGAGATTTTATATAAATTTATTATAGTTGGACAATAAACTTTAGTGTTTTTAGACATTATTATTTCCTTCAGTTACTGAGATATCAATTTTTAAAGTTTCGGCATTTTAGCTTTTTTCACAAAAAATATAATTAAAAAGGGCCCAAAATTGTGGAAGTGTATATTTGTCTTTTTGTGATAATACACTGGTATTTTACATTTTAAATAAAGAATAGTTACTGCTTTGCATTTAGGAAAACGACGTATTTTACCAACAGGACAGGTGGAAATTCGAAGGAACCGCCTGGTAATTTCTACGATAAGCTTATAACTAAGATGCAATCACTCAAAATCCTTTAAACTGGCGAAAGCCGCATTAAAGACCCCGGAAAACCCCTAAACCAGGCTGAAAATAACTAAAAATACTAAATTTGGCAAGCAAAGTGCTGAATTCAACGGTTTTCCTTTAAACATTGGCATCTCTGGCAAATATGAAATTATGTCTGAACAGAAATTTTACAAACCGAAGCAACGCATGTTTCACAATACCATATTAGCCTTTTTGGCATTAAATTCGTCGTTTTCCTGCTAAATTTTCTAGTTTGTCTTTGGTATGAAAAATAAGCAGGCTGTCTCATACATAGACGGCAAAAATTTTCCCTGTGATTTATATTTTCGGTTCAAATTGGCGAAAATCACCGGATTATGTTTAATAATTGTGGTCTCATTTTCCGTCCTAGGTAGTACTTTTTAGCTATATTTTTTTACTGAATACTTGCGGAGGTATTGTATTACGAGTAGTTTAGCAGTCGTTAACGATACTCCACCTAGTGGTTTTACTTGTAAAACACGCGTCAAACAAATGTAGGTTTCTTTTCGTTAATATACTCACGGGTGTGTCCGCTGTACTCATGGATGTTCTAATGTTTTTTTTTTGCTGTTTTTTTTTCTAATTTTTTGGGTTTTTATTTAACACTTGGTGGACACACACACCCCGTGTATCTTAAAGATTTTGGAAATGTTTTACATAGATAATGTCCTACTTCCATTCCATAAACTTCAATGGCCAAGGTGGACGTAAGTAAAGAAAATTATCATACTCTCGGTAATTTTAATGTGCGGAAAGTCGTGGGCACGCCGGACTCGAACCGACAACAAGAGTCTATCCAAAAGTAAAATCAATAACGTCCAACCC
>JAMKCH010031176.1:0-60117 GCA_023653785.1 Ophioderma brevispina | reverse complement strand
GTTTGATCTGTGACCTTTGTGCTTCCTATTAATCATGAATTATGAGTCTGAGATATTCATGTAATAAACATTCGATGATTGAAGTTTCATTCAAACAGGCCCACAAACTGGCTAAAATCACTGGTATGACTTTACCTCAATTAAAAGGGGGGGGGGGGTGGGGTCTCCTATATGTTTTATTGTTTTGATAAAATATATCTTTCCCATGTCCGAGACTATCACTCGAGTTGAAATTCAGAATTTCATATTTTGTTAATGAAAATGTGCCAGGCCGCTTAATAATGAATAAACGTTTATAAAATCTATATTATTACAAGGATGACATCTGTACTATTATGATGAACTAAAAAGAATTGAGAACTACCACTTCTGGATTCGGTATAGTTTCTCGTAACAACGCACAATCTCACAAATCAAGATTTTTCATAACCAAATCACTACTTCATGGTCTTTTAAACATTTGGTACGTACACAACAACACCATACTGCACCAAACAACAATCGTGATCATACAGCTGAGTACGAGTTTTGCCAAAAAAACATTCCGCGTGTAGGTAGTCAACAGGGTGGATCCAGGCATTCTCAATAGTGTGTGGGGGGGGGGGTGCGCCTTCACTTTCGCTTTAATATTTGAATATATTTTATATTTTTTCAATTTTTTTTTTCAAGCACCAGAGCAACAAATAATTAGTACCCCCCCCCCCCCCCCCTCCTGCTCTTCTACCCGGCGACGCAGCGAGCCGGAAAATTGTAAGAAATTGTGTCGGCAAGGGCGCCCACGAAAGGTCATTTCTTCCTAGATATAACAGTACGCCCTGCGCCATGTGGCGGCAAAAGGCATTTTTCTCTTCATACATCTACAAGGCGCCGGGCGCCTTTGGTTTGCAAAAAATATGGGGGGGGGGGGCGCGCGCGGGTGCGCCCCCCTAAACCGGCTAGGGTCCCATATTTAGTAACTTTATTAATACAAGAACCATTCGAAGACTATTCCCGCCTTGACTGAAGGAAATTCTAAGTGAATTGGACAACACGTTCTCCTTCTAAATCAACACACCATATAGACGAATCCGACGGGGAAGCCTTGAAAGGACACCCTCTACGTTGCCGCTATTACTGGGGGGCATCCCGGACAACCAAACACACAGTACACACTCGCCGCATATTGCTTAACGCACGAAATAATAAGAACTTGGATTTACAACCTACCTTTTTCGATGTCTCGGCAATTTTTTAATTATAACAATTGCTTCCTTCAACGTTTATTTCCATGGATTTATGGAAGATGATTGTCAGGGACTGCCTAAACTGGAATTCCAGGGGAAGTGTCTTACTGGTGTTTGGTAAAATTGAAGGTTATCTCGCCCACCTTTCGTGACTGAGAACATGAAACAACTAAAGGTCCGTTCATACTTCACTGCATTGCAGTGCAGTGCTGCATGCAGCCACCAAAATTCACTGCATTCCTTGCAGTATGGCAACGCAATGCAGTACTGCAACGAAGTTAAAATTATTTTAACTGGCGATGCAGGCAATAGCGTGGGGTGCAGTCATGTTTGCAGTATGCCAAATTTCCACAAGTTTGCTGCAACGTAATGCAACCTGTGACCTGCAGTGACCTGGTGATCTGCAGTAAATCGATTGAGTGCAGCCGGTGAAGTGACGGAACATTGCTGTAAATTTACTGCACGGCCAATGCAGTGCAGTGGAGTATGAACGGACAATTATGGTTTACGTGTTAAAAATGGTATAAACAGCCGCGTGAGAGGAGAAAAATACTTTAGTAAAATTCAAACATCCCAGACAAAAATAAAGTAACAAAGGATGTTGATATATTCCTTGGTACATGAAAAAAGTGAATAATCCCATAAGACGATAGAGTATTTGCTGAAAAAGTGACATCTTCGATGCGGGGGGTTGATGTTAGAAAGGGAGGCTCCGTGTATGTGACGATTTCGGAGGTTCGATTTGAACAAACTAAGTTCCGTTTGTGCATGGATTGTGCTACGCCTGGACTATCAGCACACGTGAACTAGGACCGGCGAGTTACAAAGTTACATGTGGTCAGTTAGCCTGAAATGGATACGATGATTGGTTTCAGGGGGTAGGGGACACGATCTGCTCGATTGGGATGGAAATTCCAAACGGTAATTTGGGGGAATGCTACGTGCATTACTATGGCAGTCTCGGTCCCATGGACATTAAAAACTCATATCTTACGCTTTGCTCAAAAGATCTTAATAAATATTCTGATAAATTAAGGAATTATTCATTTTATTGGATTTTTGGTTTGGTTTTTTTCTGACATGTAGTGATGTACGGGTATGTGAAATGTGGAACTACAATTTACCATGTTTAAAAGGAAATTGTGGAAAACAACAATTCGTATTAAAGCAAACTAAATGACAAATTAATAAAAATAAATATTAAGTTCATGCCACTTCACTTAGAAGCTGAACAGATTCGGTGGTTTTCATTTGGAACTGATGATCTGGTACGGATGCATACATTTCACATTTTCTTCATTGTCATTGGCCGCTCTTGGCGCGTGATTTCACACGCAGTCCCTTCATTTTGTAACTTTTTATCGTTATTTGTGCCAGCCAGAAAGTACCGTTTTTTCTGAGCCGCCATGATGAGATACACAATGGATACAGTGAAATAGTGTGATTTTGCGTCAGAATGAGCAAATTATCGCTTCTTGTGGTAAACACGTACAACGTACGTTAAACGCCGGTGTGTATAACGAAGACATGCCAAAATACTGCCCCCCAGTCATGGCGGATGGGGAGGGCGCCGCCCCCGGCGCCGTAGGGGCGATATAGTCGCCGTCGGAGGTTCGTTGTATCAGACAACGTGAAGCTACTAAACAAGGGGTTCGTCAGCGAAATCAGCGGTATAAATCTAAGTGCTACTATGTCATGCCCTGAGGGATCTCAACTTATCCAAAGCAGTGTAAAATGGTACGAAAGGTCTGTTATGTAGGTTACGCATGAGTTAGTATAAACGTAGGGTTACTCATGAGGTTCGCGAAAACGGACCCAAGGACTTTAAAATACG
The DNA here is from genome assembly GCA_023653785.1 of Ophioderma brevispina. NCBI lineage: Eukaryota > Metazoa > Echinodermata > Ophiuroidea > Amphilepidida > Ophiodermatidae > Ophioderma > Ophioderma brevispina. The sequence continues at coordinate 57,060 of JAMKCH010031176.1, read as the reverse complement.
TTGCAATCAGGGACAGTATATGGGGAAAGGATAGGTTTTTCACGTCCACTGTGTATGGATCGTCACGGGGGTTGGGTTGATAAATGATTGCTAGTACAAACAGAAGTTTCAAATAAAACGCGATTAAAGAAAATAAAGTACATGAAACAGATTAATTTTGTTGAGGCTGTTAAAGGCACTATCAGTGATTTCATGATTTGCTAAATCAGAAAATCGGAATTTCAGTAATTACTGTCCGTACGGACAATTACAAGACGCAATCGATGCGATATATCTTGAAGCACTGCTGTTTCCTTTCCATTTTCCGTCAAATGTTTTTGAAAAAATAATTTGTGAGAATTTTACAAAATTATCCTCCACTTTAGTTCAGCTATTCCTGCAATTTCAGATATTTTGATTCTTTCGGGATGGTTGATTTATTGCGGGGATTCGACGGGGAGAGGCGGTAGTGACCATACAAGATACAAATATGGAACCTTACATTTTTTCCGAAATTGATTATTGCGCAGGAGTATTTGGAGTGTTTGTATTTCCTTACTATATACATGTAGTAACAGGACATATTGTAGTTGTCTTAAGGATCAAATAGACTAGTCCGTAGACCAAAAAACAGGATAACAAACAAAACAAAAACAAAATCCAGGTGTAAAATTAGTCACCTTTTTAAAATCATTATTAAAATCATTATAACAGCTGTTGCCCAAAAAAAAATTGTTCAGAAAATTTGACATTTCTTGAAAATGAAGAAATTTTCTCCTGAAATTTCTTTTCTGATTATAGTGATAATAGATAATACTAGATATGCATAGTTATTGATATTCGGCACGGTTATACGGAAAAAAGAAAAACCACTTCAGAAGCTTTGGTTCACCCGATTTTGGCTTTGAGCATATTTTTGATGTAGAAAAACGCAAAATACCTCATTGTTGCGAAAAAAAATAATTCAAATTCTACTGTATGTTCCGCTGTTGTCCCCATTATAGAGGAGCTAGGCATGGAACAAAGTTCCTGTGATGTACGTGTCCGATATGAGTCCATGAGTACTCGCATGCTTAGAAATGCTGTTGAGTGAATAGTTTTGGTGCAAATTCAGGAGTGGGCCGAATTTGCATGGTACATTGTAAGATTGCGGGAAAGGAAATGAGTTGTAACCTTACTCAAAATTTAGTTATGGATATAGTATGGATAGCTCGCATTGAACCTACAATCCACTTTGAACTTCAGTTTACTGTCAATAACATGTTGAAATTGTGTATTCAAAAATTAATCATTCTGTTCACATTCATTAGCAGAGTTAATCTTATCAAATTATTCAAGTTACATAGACTGCTAGATCCCAAACCAAAAAACCCCAAAATACATTCCGGAACATCCTTATTGAATTCCCTCGAAAATCTATGATTTCGTAGACCAAATAAACAGCAAAACAATAAAAAAAAACAGAAAAAGAAACCTCTGATAAAAGGCCTACATGGACTAGTGAAGCAGGCGGAATTGGAAATAAAGTTACAGTAGCAGGCCAAACAGACCCATAACGGATCAGGTGGCAAGGATGCAAGTCAATATTTCTCTTATTAGAAGAGTCGTTGTGGTAGATTCGGGGGGAGATCCTATGGTGAGTTTTGGTTAAAACACGGCAAAAGTCTTTCTTTATAGAAAAAACCCTGGCACGATTTTTTTTCCTTTACGCTGGAAAGAAGGGTACGATGACATCAAAGGTATTTCATGTTGGACATGCATTAAGTGCTTAACGGCAGAATCGGGACCAAGATGATTTTTTGCCCTCTCTATTGATGAAGCATATTTTGTTCTATGATTGGATTGGAATGAAATCAAGTGGCAAATTAAAGCTTATTTATGGCTTTAAAGTGATACATGCAAACAAAGACAATGCCTTACTTTTCTGTTATCAAAAATGCTTTGTCATGAGTGTTTAAGCAATCAAACGGCACATTTTTGAAGAGCGTCCCCACTTTTCAAAATTTGATATTTGGCACAGTTATGTTGGTAATTGTACTAGGAAACAAGAACATCCTTTTGGTCCCAAATTTGGTTGTTCTATGGCATTTCTAAGCAAATTGACCTCTCGAACAGTTCGGGCCCGACGCCGGATCGGCAGGTTGCCGTAGACGGCAGTATATTGCTAGTTCAGGACGCAACATTAAAAAACAAGCATCCCGCAGAATTTCGGAAACCTTAACGATTCTTGGATGGGGACTTATATTTTTTAGGGGGGAGTGGAAGCCATATTTACCTGACAGTGTAGGTTATGTCGCCAACTTTCACACAGGACCAACATGTTCACCTTGGGGTTTGTTATAATTGGAAAATTCAAATTGTCACTTTTTCGTTTTTATTGAAATTTTAGGTTAAAATCGTTTTATATCACCAAAATATTTTTATAGTAGGAAATCAGTATTCGAACGAAATCCTTGTTTACACTTACTTCCTATATCTAAAAAATACCATTATTAAATACTACCCAATTAAAATTACGCGCTTGCAATGCATTGTGGGAAACAACAACACTGCGGTTCCGCCAACAAATTGACGGCTACGGCAACATGGCCGTATCCGGCAGTTGGTCCGAACTGATCGGAAACTTGGACCTTCGTGGCATTTACGCAATCGCACGGTTTATAAAATTGTTGCAATTGATGTAAACACTGAAATGGAACCAGAAAGTCTTTGCACCATAATTCATGTTATGGTTGGATGAATACAACAAACGGGTTATGTTCAATCGTATAAAAAATGCACATTTCTTTTAAATTAATAAAACGTCCTTCAGTTCTTCCCCTGAATAATCGGTTGACGTGTGAGTGTATTGTTATTGCCCCTGATAGTTGAAAAGATCGCATGTGTATATCACAGTACTGTTTAGATTGCTCTAGCCCTCACTCACGAACTATTAAACCTCGAACTCCTATTGTAAGTTCAACTAACTTGACCTATATTTCATCTTTATTGAATGAAAACGAAGCGAAACCGCCCTGAAAGAAATATTGTTGGCAAGCTAAATCTTTGCATACCAAGACCGACAACTATTGCGGAGCCCCTTTCTATAGAATTCACCCGTTTTTAGAAGAAAACAAAAAGTAAAGGGTTTAATCAGCGTCTAATGCAAAACATGTAATATGTACCGTCAATTGCTGACGATTAAAACCTATCTCATTCGTGATGGGCACCATTTATTGGTATTTCATATAGTCGGTGAATACAATGATGTTCGATTTCTTCTAAAAAAACGCGGTATTATAGAAAGGGATTACGCAGCAAGTTAGGGGTGCACATAAGACCCCTTATTTCATTCATTAAAAAACTAAAGTTCAAGACTATACTAGTAAGCTGGGTCTGTCATGTAGAAATTTCACAACAATTTACTTCAATCAGACATAATGCAGACCAATTTTTTTAAAAACCAATGCCGAAGTTCACTCTACAAAAACTAGCCCTCACATATCGACCCATTGACCCCACAAACACAAATTGGTGAAAACACCATCTCAAACGCAGGGCGCACTATCTGGAACGACCATGAATCCAGATATAAAAACACAGTCCCTCTCTGCTACCTTCAAGAAGACTTTAACAGCATTTTGTCCACAAATATCGCTGCCTAACTTGGATCAACAATCTGGGGCTTATAACACTTCATACTCAATATCGACATTTTTGGCATTCATTGTTCTTTTGAAAACTGTGCTTGTTTTACCTAAGCTGCGTCATCATTCCTGTCCCGTCCTCTGTCTTGTCTGTGGCTGTTTTATTTTTATTGTTTGACGTCTTGCTAGTTTGTCTATGACCTTGAGGATTTTTGTGTGTATTTTTTCTCAATTAATATATTCTTGTTAATGGACTATATACCTTATCATCTTAACCTACAATGGTTCTTAAAAAGGTATATTAGCTAATTGATCCTACTCCTGTATGTTTTCAAGTTTCTTGTACCTTATTTTTCACATTCTTTTAAGGCTTAAATATAGTAAATGGCATATTGTATCAACTATGAATGCCCAGGAGTTGTGTGATAGTGAGAGGATGTTATCATGGGGTCAAATTTTGGTCTGTTCTATTTCACGAGGCGAACCCAAGTGAAGTGGAACAGTCAGGTTTTGACGGGGGATGGAGCTTTTTGTTGCACGTTCTCGTGGCAGTCGGTCGGTATTTGTTTCATTATGCTTCACAGGTTTATTTCAAGCAGGTGAATATAAAACTATCACATGGCTCAACTCACTTATCCTGGTATAAATTAGTTCCAATTCATGTTTACTCTCTTTGGGTATATTATAGAATTTCAACCCTATCTGATAATATAATTTGTTCTTCCATCAAGTACTCAAGTCCTATCTCATGTTGTATTGGTTGTAGTTGTTATTGTTATGTTATAGTAATAAGGCACCACGCCTTCACGCTGTGCGATTTGTGGTGGCCCTTATCGACACTTTATGTATTTTATTGTTGAGTCTACATGCTATTATTATGTTTTGTGTATGATGAATAAACTTGAACTAGAAACTAGTCCTGCACATAATTTATGTCACTCGTGCGTGGGGGCAAACACGTTCTTTCATGAGTTCTGTTAATCTTTGTTTCCTTTCAAAATATGCGGTCAAACATTGAACGCACATGCCTATTTATTCGTGAATCGAGGATTGGTGTTTAGTGAAAAAATGAGCTCGATATAAATTGGGGGTGGATAACACCATTAAATTCTCACTGCCATACATGAACATGGCATATGCAACGTCTTAAAGAATCTGCACTTTATTCTCTGCATACCGTGCGGCGTAAGGAATATTGTTAACAATGTTATTATTTGCTGGAGTCATTGTTGCATGTGGATCTCGAATCATACTATATTCAGGAAGGAAATTGAGATGACATTTTATTCATTTTGGAAGAAATGATCACCTTTTAGACCTACACACCCCCAGTATTGAAAAGCCTAATCGTATGTGTTTTATCTATGCAGAAATCATCTCCAAATTTTTTTATCCGAACAAATCTTTTTCTCCCTTTGATGCACTAGCCTAATCAATCCTCCAACAGTCGTCTCCACCCATCCCGTGCCAAATCATCAGCCCATTGATACGTCAAAGCATAACAAAATGCATAACCGGACAGACAGATAGACAGCTTTTTTTAGTATTAATGATTGGCATACATCACCCGAATGATCGGTTTTCTTGGAAATTTCGTAATTTGCTTTTTTTTTTGTGGCACTCCGCTGCCATCAAACCACGCGTTTCCATTTCTATCTATGCTTCATCGTGACTTTACACAGAGACTTCATAGGGCCCCAACGGACACATTAACCGTTACAAGGTCAAACTTTTGAAAGGTTCGAATTTTGTGTGAATCGCATGAGCACTTCATAGTGGGTACGAGAATCGATATTTTTTTGCGCGCGGTTTTTTAGCACGAGAGGGACCACTTATTCCGCATAGACTGGCAAATAAGCCTGATATATGTTATAATTGGGGTTATAAATATTTAATTATCAATCGGCTGTCTCCATCATCGATATAATACAAATTTAAATCAATATGAAGCTGTCAAATTCTAGCAGGGTTTTGCAATGTTTATTTACTTTTCCTGCTAATGACCATAACTGAAAACAAACTCACAACTTTTATATTTGGTTTCTATATCCTTTCATGTATATTTTATTCTACGTACTATATGTGGCCTCATTAAGCGCTCTCCTGGGTCCAGTCAAGTCAGTCAATGAACTCCAATAAGAGTCAGATTATGCTTGAATTGAATGCTCTGATCTGATCATCCGTGTATTTTGAACACTATTAGACCTGGGTTCACAGAAGTGGAATGCGCACACACATTTGACTATTTATCCTCCTATTCTAGACTTTTATCCAAAACTGTACACACCAACTGTAAAATTTGTGTTTGCTGAACGACCTCTAGACGTTGGTGAAATGGATACACGAAGTCACTTGGTTCTTTAATATGATTTTTCACTTAAGTTATAATTTTGTGATGATTTTTTCGATTTTATGATTTAGTAATCCTGAAATGCCTTTAATGATTGATATTAGATTGTGTCCGTTAAAATGAATTTGTTGCCGTGTTTGAATATCCCAATGTTCTATGGTCAATGATGTAAACACCGTTACAATTTCCTCCTCATTCGTTAAATAACAAATTGAAAAAGTAACGAAACAATGCATATTAATACAAATATTCATATTGTTCAAAATCAAGTAATTAAAAACACTATGTTGAAGAGACCTGCTCATTTCGGAAAATAGTGCGCTCTTAAGATTTTCAAAATTGGATATTCTTAGGCACATATGCACACCCAGACAGATTTATTTTATTACCGTTATTTTATTACCTTTATGCACACAAACAAGAACATTCAAACCGACTTGTGGTGCAAAAGGTTGACCCGGCCCTTACAGGCACGCAGCCCACAAACCATCAAAATACAATTAAAAAGATTAACGGTACAAAACTTACACATCACAATCAGGATGATCAACAGTAAAGTATACATTATAAAATATTTCATAAAAGACATAAAAAAAAACAATCAACTATCATATATAAAGCACAGAATATATTGCACAGGACGGCCCATACTCACTTAAGTATCGACTAAATTTTGTCTTTTTTAGCTAGGTAGTGGGTCAAGAAGACAATGATTTAACTGGGGCAACCTCTATTGGAATAATATTGGAGATTTTTGTTCGATCTTAAATTGTGATGCTCAGCGTTACGAAAATTAATTTGTATGGAAATGATGAACGTCAGACGTTGAAGACCTTTAAAAGAACGGTTTATATTTAATTTACGGATAGGACAGTGGATTCGGTGTTTGTTTTGTTCAGCAACAAAAACGCCACCGCCGGATAGTTAATTCCCCTGTACCCACCCTGTTTGCCTGTATGGGACCTTTGTGCTGTATTATCAATGATTACGAGTCTGAGATATCATGGATAACAGATCGATTGATTGGACGTAGTTTCAACAGCCCACCAATTAGGCTAAAATATGGATGTCGTTAGCCTCATATTAAGGCTCCAATGTCTTCTGGTTGATCAGATATTATCTTTCCCATGTCCGGACTATCACTCGAGTGGAAAATTCAGAAATTCACATATTTGTTATGAGTAGAAAACACAAAATACTCATGTTTGCCGAAAAAAATATTGACAATTGTTGTGTTTTGATTCTACAAAGAAAAATGGAGAATGAACAAGCAATGAAAGAATGAAATGTTGGCAAGATTGACCAAACATTTGAGTGCAAAACCAACCAAAACACGTAACCGATTCCTTAATAGATATTATACCTATTCAATTTACCGGTTTTGTGTCGCCTGCCTCCATGCCTTGAGGCGAGGAAGATTCACTATACAGGGATCACTGTTGTTGTTGTTTTGTTGATGATGTTGTCTGTTGTATAGTCTGTAGTTCGTTGTGAAAGGGTTAACATTTGTCATCCCTATTCCCCTTTTGCGTCTTGCCATCGCACGCTATTTGTCCTCCCTATGTGTCTCAACTTTCTCTCATTCTACTCCGGCACCTTTTTTCTCTCCCTACATCTCTATTGTTCCGACTCTTTTTTTTTTGTAAAATTCCGCATACTTGATGGGATTTTAAACCAAGTTGAGTCAAGGGCCAAGTGGGACCTATTGTTGATGAGGTCATACCACGGTCAAATCATGTGAGATCAAGTTGTAAGATTAAAAATGGTATAAAAAGGAGATGTAAAAATTGACCTCAATTAAAAGTGGAAGTCACTGAAGCAATTGGTTTATGGATTGAGGTTAATAAAATTCAAGTAGACCCAAGGTCAGAGGTCATATGAGCCTATCATTCACCAACCGCGGACGTCAGGCGACACTAGCGGTCGAGGACCGCGATTTATTTTAGAGAAAAGAGAGTGGTGTGAGACGTGATGACAAGTTTCAGTTTATCAATTGTGTTCGAGTACTCTATTTTCATTTACTCCTTATATGAATTCCCCTTCGAAAATCTTGATTTCGTAGACCAAATAAACCGCAAAACAATTTAAAAAAAAAAAAAACAGAAAAAGAAACTCTGATAAAAGGCCTACATGGACTAGTGATGTCAGGCGGACTGGAAATAAAGTTACAGTAGCAGGCCAAAACAGACCATAACGGATTCAGGTGGCAAGGATGCGAGTAAATATTTCTCTTATTAGAAGAGTCGTTGTGGTAGATCCGGGGGTAGATTCCTATGGTGAGCATTTGGTAAAACACGCAAAAAGTCTTCTTTATAGAAAAAATGGCAAGATTATTTCTTTCCTTTTTAACTGGAAGAAGGTTGTACTATGATATCAAAGTAGTCATGTTGCGAAATGCATTCAAGTGCTTAAGGCAGAAATCGGACCAAGATGATTTTGCCCTCTCATATCTGATGAAGCATATTTTGTTCTAGCGTATTGGATTGGAATGGAATCAAAGTGGCAAATTTAAGCTTATTTTATTTGGCTTTAAAGTGATCCATGCAAACAAAGACCCATGCATATTCTTTTATCAAAAATGCCCTTGTAATGAGTTGTTAAAGCAATAACGGCCCATTTTGGAAGAGCGTCCCCCAATTTCAAAATGTGTATTTTGCCACAGTTATGGGTAATTGTCTAGGAAACTAGAACAGTCCTTTTGGTCAAATTGGGTTTGTCTTGGCATGTTCTAAGCAAAATTGACTCATCTCGACGTTCGGGCGCCGACTGCCGGATCCGGCCCATGTTGCCGTACGCCGGCAGTATAGTGCTTATTCAGGCAAAATAAAAACACGACTCCGCAGAATTCGGAACCTTAAACGATTCTATTGGATGGGGATCTTTTTATATTTTTTAGGTGAAGTCCATATTTACCCATGGACATGTATGTTATGTCGCCAACTTTCACCCAGAATTTGGACAACAATTTTCACATTGGGGTTTCTGTATAATGGAAAATCAATTTGGCCACGTTTTTTACTTTATTGAAATTAGGTTTAAAATCGTTTTATATCCACAAATATTTTTTAGTCGTAGTTGTAAACATTATTTGTCGAAATACTTTGTTTACAATTACTCCATATCAAAAATCCCATATAATTAAATTAAATTACCAAATTTAAATTTACCCGCGCTTGCAATGCATTGTGGGCAACAACACGCCGGTTCCGCCAACACATGCCGGCTACCGGCACCTTGCAGTATCCGGCAGTTGGTCAGAACGGCTCGAAGACTTTTGACCATTCGGGCATTACGCCATCGCACGGTTTTTATAAAATTGTGCAATGATGTACACAGAATGACCCAGAAAGTCTTTCACCATAATTCATTTGTTAAATGTTTGTATGAATAAACACGGGTATTTCAAATCGTAAAATTGCACATTTTCTTTTAAATTATAAACGGAGCTTCGTTTTTCCCTGAATATCGGTGACCTGTGATGTAGTGTTATTGCCATGCCAGTTTGAAAAGATTCGCAGGTGGTATCAAGGCAGATGAATGCGCTACCCTCACTCAAGATATTATAACCTCGACACTCTCTGTAAAGTTAACTAACTTTGACTCAATTATTTCATCAGTTATGGAAAAATGATGAAACGAAGATGAACAAAAGCCACTGCAAAGTTGACCGAAATATTGTTTGGCAAGCTAAACATCTGCATTACAAGACCGACATTATTGCTGAAGCCATTTCTATAGGAATTCACCCCCCCAAAACTTTTTAGAAAGAAAACAAAAAAGTCAAGTGTATCCAGCGATTATAGCAAAACAGTTGTAATATGGTATCCGTCCAATTGCTGCTAAAAACCTATCTCTTCTGTGGGCACCAGTGTAGTTGTATTCATAGGTCGGTGCATACAATGATGTGCGGATTTTTCTAAAAAAGCGGGAATTCTAAGAAGAAATGGGGTTACGCAGCAAGTCATGGGTTGCAACATCCAGACCTTATTGATTCCTTAAAACACTTTAAGGTCAAGAGCATATACTATTATCAGCTGGATCTATGATAAATTTCACAACAATCTTCACAGCTATTGCCGACCAATTTTTTTTTTAAAAACCAGCCGAAGTTCACGCCTACAAAACTCGCACCCTCACGATCTCTAGCACATTGACCCCACAAACACCAAATTGGCTGAAACACATCAAAACGCCGGGCGCACTTATCTGGAACCGGGACATGAATCAGCTATAAAAAACAGTCTCTTGGCTACCTTCAAGAAGAACTTTTTTTAAACAGCATTTTGTCCACATAGTCTTTGCCAATTGGATCAACATCATGGATTATAACACTTCATCCTCAATATAGCCATTGTGGCGTCATTTGTTCGTTGAACTGGGCGTGGTTCTACCTATAGCTGTGTCATTCTCCTGTCCCGGTCCTTTGTTTTGTCTGTGGATGTTTTCATTTATATTTGACGTTCTGTCTAGTTTGTCTATGATTGGAGTATTTTTTGGTGTATTTTTCTAAATTATATATTCTGTTAATGGACTCGATACCTGATCATTTAACATACAAGGGTCTCTGAATAAGAGTATATTAGATACTGCATTTACTTCATGTATGTTTCAAGTTTCGGTACCTTATTTTCACATCTTTTAAGGCTTAAAGTAATAGTAAATGGCATATAGTATACAAGCATTGAATGCCCAGGAGTGTGATAGTGAGAGGTGTGTCATGGGGTAAATTTTGTCTTTTCTTATTCACGAGAGGCGAACCCAAGTGAAGTGGAACAGTCAGGGTTGACCGGGTGAAGCCGGGTGATGTATCTTTTGTGCACGTTCTCTTGGGCAGTCGAGCGTATTAGTCATATCATGCTGCCCCAGGTTATGTCAAGCATGATAGTAAACCTATCACATGGCTCAACTCACTATATTCATGAATATATTCGTCATTTGTTACTTGACTTGGGTATCTTATAGTCAGTCAACCATACTCTGATAAATATTTGTCTCCAATAAGTATCAAGTCCATTCATGTTGTATGGTTGTAGTTGTTATTGGTTATGTTATGTAATAAAGTGCACACGCCTTCACGCATGTGCGTTCGTTTGGTGGGGCTTATCATACACTTTATGTATTTATTGTGTGATCTATGTATTATTATGTTTGTGTCTGATGAATAAACGGAACTAGAACTAGTCCTGCACATAGAGTTATGTCACCGTCTGCAACCAACTTTTCTTTATGAGTTCTGTTAATCTTGTTTCCTTTTCCAAATATGCGGTCAAAACAATGAAAGCCATGCCTATTTATTCGTGAACGAGGATTGGTTGTTTAGTGAACAAAAAATGAGCTCGATATTAAATTGGGGGGTGTGGTGGTGATACACACCTTAAAATCTTCCCACACTGCATGAGCAGGAACAAATGGCTCCTGAAAAAAACGTCTTAAATGAATCGGCATGCTTTATTCTATGTACCAGGCGGCGTACGTAATAATAGTAACAATGTTATATTTGTGTGAGTCAATGTTGGATGATTGGATAGACTAAATCACTAATATTATGGAAGGGAAATTTGAGATGACTTTTATTCATTTGAGAAAAGATCAACTTTTAGACATGACCCACACCCACAGTATTAAGGCATATCTGGTAGTGTTTTATTCTATGCAGCACTCAGTTCTCCAAATTTTTATTCCGAACACTTTTCCTTGATGCGATTGCATAATCAATACTAAACAGTCGTATCACCCATTCCACGTGACCAAATATCAGCCAATTGATACGTCAAGAATAACACAATGACATAACCGGACAGAAGAAGACCCAGCTTTTTTTTTAGTATTAATAGATTGGCATACATCACCCAATGATCGGTTTTTCTGGACATTTAGTAGGATGACTTTTTTGTGGCACTCCGCTGCCATCAAAACCACGCGTTCCATTTCTTCTATGCTCATCGTGAATTTAAACAGAGAAGTCAATAGGGCCCCAACGACACCTGGAACCGTTACAAAGGTCAAATTTTAAGGTTCGAAATTTGGTGAGCGGGCATGAGCACTCATAGTGGGTACGAGGGACGATTTTTTTGCGGGTTTGTTAACACAGGAGAGGGCCAATTATTCCCATAGAATGCAGAATAAGTCTGATATACTTAATAATTGTTTTTATCAACGATGTAATTTAGTAATTCTCATCCCCTACGGTTCTTATTTGCATCACCTAATCTTTTCATCGATCTTTTATTGCTTTTCTTTTTCTTCCTATCCGTCTCTTAGGTTTAGCACACTCTGTATTTGCTTTTCTTTATATTTTTATACTTATTAATCATATTTAATCATGATGAAGCTGTCAAATTCTAGCAGGGGGTTTTGCAATGTTTACATTTCCTGCGAATGACCATAATAAACAAACTCAACTTTTATTTGGTTTCTGATCCATTTCCATGGTTATATTTTATTTCCGACGTACTATGGTGGCCTCATATTAGCTCTCATTGGTCGAGTCAAGCATTTCAATGAAACAATAAGAGTCAGATTATGCTTGAATTGAATGCTTGATCTGATTATCCGTTGTTGTTATCACAAATTATGGACGGGTTCACAGAAGGAATGCAGCACACAAAATTTTGAATTTTTCCTATTCTAGACTTTGGATTTCCAGAAAATGGACACACACAAACTGTAAAAATTTTTGCATGAACACGACCCTTCTAGACGTTGTTAAAGGATAAAAATCACTGGCTTTATGGATTTTTCACTTAGTATAATTTGTGATGAATTTTTTTTTTGATTTTTTATTGATTTAGAAATCACTGAAGGCCTTTAAATGATTTATATTGATTGTGCCGTTAGAAAATTGAATTTGTTGCCGTGTTTGAATATCCCAATGTCTATGGTTTCAAAAATTTTGATGTAAACACAGTTACAATTTCCTCCTCATTCGTTGACAAACAAATGTTGAAAAAGTAACGGAACAATGCAGAGTAATACAAATATTTTCCTATGTTCACAAAATAAAGTAATTAAAAACACTTATGTTGAAGACGACACTGGCTCCTTCGGGAATTTTCCGGAAAATAGTGGGCTCTTAAGATTTTCAAAATTGATTCTTTCTTGAACATATGAACACAAACAGATTTATTTATTTACCGTTATTTTAGTACTTTATTGCACAAACAGAACATTCAAAACCGACGTGTGTGTGCAAAAGGGTGACCGGCCCTTACAGGCACGCCGGCCCACAAACACATCAAAATAAAATGAACAAAAGATTAACGGTACAACGTACACATAAATGATGATAACAACAGTAAAGTATACATTATAAAATTTCAATAAAAGACATTTAAAAAACACAACAAATATCAATTATAAAGCACAGAATGAGATATATTGCACAAGCGAGCCCATACTACTTAAGTATCGATTACATGTATGTATTTTTAGCAGTAGTGGCCAAGAAGAAGACAAGATGAACTGGGGAAATATATGAAGTGTTCTGAGATTGCAGGGAGGGGGCAGGGCATTGCATGCAATGGTAATACGGTTGAATAAGTCGCCGAAAGCTGTTGGACAGGCCTTTATTTGGAATAATAGTGGAGAGTTTGAGGAGTGTGTGGATCTTAAATTGTGCTTGCCAGAAGTTACGAAACTTAATTTTGTCATGGAAAACTGATGAAAAGTTTTTCATACTTGAAACTTTTAAAAAGAAGGATATTATCTTTAAATGTACGGAATAGACAGTGGATTACGGGTTTGTTGTAACGCAAAACAAAACGCCCGCCGGAGTTAATTCCCCTGGTCAACCCTGTTGATCTGTATGGGCACCTTGTGGCTTTTATCAATGATTAAGCGTTTGAGATATTCATGTAATAAAACACAGATTCGATGATTTGAAGTTTAACGGCCCACAAATAGGCTAAAATCACTGGATGTCTTTTTTAGCCTCATATGAAGCTCTTATATGTTTTATGGTTTGATCAAATATATCCTTTACCATGTCCGAGACTATCACTCGAGTGAAAAATTCAAGAAAGTCACGTTTGTTATGAATTGTAGAAAACACAAAAAACCTCATTGTTTGAGAAACAAATATTGAATAGTGTGTGTTTTGATTCTAAAGAAAATGGAGATGAACAAGCCATGAAAGAAAGAAATGACAAAGGTTGTAGATTTGACCAACATCGAGTGCAAAACCAAAACACGTAACCGATTCCCTAATAGATATTATACCTATGCAATTTTACCGCGTTTGTGTGTCGCCTGCCTCATCCTTGATGGCAGGAAGATTCCTATACAGGGATCAGTTGTTGTTGTCTGTTGATGATGTTGTCTGTGTGTCTGTGTGTGCGTGTGAAAAAGGGTTAACATGTGCAGTAACATTCCGCCATACTCGATGGATTTAAACCAAAAATTGAGTCATAGTTGCAACGTGGGATCCCTTCATTTGTTTTGATGAGGTCATCAACGGTCAAAATGTCATGTGAGATCAATGTTGAAGATAATAATGTAAAAGGCCAGAATGTAAATATTGACCTAAATTAAAAAGTTGGAAGTTCAACTGGAAGCAAAACTTGGTTATGGAGTGAGGTTAAATTCAGTATCAAGGTCAGAGGTCATAGAGGCCTATCATTCACCAACGCGAGACAGGCGCACACTAGCGGTCCGAGGACGCGATTTATTTTTAGAGAAAAAGAGAGTTGTGTGCAGACTGAGAAAGTTTGTTTACTCAATGTCGTTCGAGTTACTCTATTTCATTATTAAATTGCTATGTTGCCTGAAATTATGTTGTTGACCACTGAAATCTGACGAGAAAAGGGTAAAGTTCAGTAATACAGATAAAGGGTTGCAGACGGTACGTAGCAAACTAGAGTGCAGTCAACATTTTTAAAAAATGTAACAACACCCGGCAAGGATGTCCTAGGTGGAAATAGTGATTGAAAGTTAATAGGCACAAGTGAAGCAACAGCAAATAAGGTGAGGTGAATATTTAGAATGCACATTGATTACACAGCAGAACAGAATATCACGGCAAATTACTTTCAACATCACTCAAATAAAAATAACCTTTACCTTAGAAGACCTCTCCCTGCATGGGCCCTAGCGAGACACCATTGGCAAATCTATCTATAACGGAACGAACTTCTGATGTTGATATCAGGGTTTCCATTAAGAATGCTATATAATATTAGATGAACGGTAATGGCAACCTATAAATAACATGCATGTCCAGTCATGCTTAACAAAACGATGGTACGATGAATATTTCCAAGTTACTAAACGAGCACTGGATAATTGACAGGTTTCCGAGAAAAGTGTCAAAGGAGTTAATAATGAAAAGTGGCACAACGCCCCAATTAGCTTAAAGGTGCATTAGTGATTCAAGCACCTTATGTTTTATTAATTGTCATAGACTTCCTGAGAAAGCTTAGTATATAATAATGATATAATACATAATTTCCAACAGAGAGTCAATTAAATACACTGGGATTTATTACACCCCCACTAATAGTAGTGGGGAGCACTTTTGATTCAAATGGTTACAGACCAGTGCTGGTTTAAGGGCTTGCTCGATGTGACCATAGAATATTATATAAATATATACTATATATATCTTTAGTATAGATATCAGAAATTGAAATATACACGTTTCGTAGTTCAAATTATTTAAAAATGATTATAGCCTTCTCGTTCAGGGTTCTACACTGCGCATTAGTAATGGTGAATTAAGTCAAGTGCAGCTCAATTTATATGGTTGATTGATACTGATGGCTTAACAAATGGTTGCCAGATTAAATATCCAATATTTGTGTGGCCTATAAATTTTTTGTCATCATTCTTCTTTAAAATCAACCATGTAAATATACAAAAGAATTAAAAAACACATAACAGTGAAAAGCAAATAAACCTTATACTAAAATAGGCTTTATTCATTATAGAAAATTAAAGTCTGGAATATGACACCAAAATAATCCATACTTACCGAACAATCATGATGACACACATTCACTTGTTTTATCAGTCCGTATGTAATGTGCCTGTATTTACTGAAACTTTTCAATCACTGGATAAATAAGCGACTTGGATGGGCGAACATTTTAGATAATGTGCTCGTAACACGAAGGCAAAGCGTTTCCCTCTGAATTGACGCAAATGTACAGTATATCGGCAAAGCCCGAACAACAATGTGAAACTGTGGCAGTAGTAACAGAAATGAAATGGCAACCAACGAAGTGTAACCGGATCCAATGGTAGGTAAGAATCGATTTCATCTTTTTAAATCTTCCAATATCTGCATGGTTCGGTGTATAATTTAAAGGTGAATTAGGTTCAAACGAGAAAATTCATTTCCAATTCAATTCTGTTAGCTTTTAATATAGTACATGTGGAACTGTATTTGTGCAGAAATTTCATATACAATCTTGCACCAAGGTTTTTCTAAATCGAAATTGTATGAGGATCCAAAATCATGGGTGGCATTTTTTTAAAAGGTGTTCTTGGATGTATCTAGCAAGTTTATTACAGGGGTCAAAAATTTAACGGGGCCAAAGTTGTTGTATAAAGTATACTTCCAGTTCAGTACCTTTCAAGGATTATAGAAAGTTATAGTTTGCCCTATTCTGAGGGTTATAGTTACAAGAGATTACAAGGCAAAACAGGTTCAAGGTCACCACGTCGAGGAGTAAAATTTTAGATTCATCAGTTGTTTTATAAATGGTGCAAAATTGTTCGTCTTAAAGTAACAGAAGCAGGAAAAGCAAAATATACAGGTCGCATGGTCAAGAGTTTTGATGATAAGTAAGAGGGAAAAATATGGCCGTGGTCCACAGGGTCTATAGGAGTCATTAGTCATATCTGTAAAACGTCTCACTTTGAAAGTGAAATAAGATCCTATATACCTTTTTCTTATTTAGTATGACCCTGCAATGAACGATTTAAAACCAGTTTTTTAACAAAATCGGACCATTCTATAAAATAATGACTTGAAACTGTCTTGAGCCTATTGTACTCAAAAAATAGGTCGTAAATATGGCAAACTAAACCTTTTTAGATTAGAAACGTTAATGAGCAACCGAACAGATTGGTATATTAGTATAGATATTAAAAACAATTTAAAACCACTTTTATTGTTACCCCTGTACAATTTTGCCATTTAAAAAAACACCCAAGAAAAAATTTAAAAAAAAATGACACCCATGATTTACAGATTCTCCATGAAATTCTGTATGGGAAAAACATTAGTGTCAAATGGTTAAATGAAAAAACTAAACCAAAACCATAAAATACATTTCACCATGATACTAATGTTGGAAAAACATTACATTTAAGATGTTAAAGGAGAACACGTATCAAGAATAACTTCAACAATTATACGCATAAAACAATTATTGAACACATATGGAGTGGTTAATGGGGAAACGGAATGATACTAACCATAAACGAATTAAAAACATTGTCTGACCATGCGCTATTTGAAAATCGCGCCTAGTGTTATATGGGTATGATTTGTATTTGTGTTATGTGATATGGATGGCATAGTAGCGTCATACACCTTCACACAATGATTGACTTCATAATGTGTATGTCCTACGCCAAAGTGCCGGTGGTATCGCATAAACACGTTATACAAGCGCGATTTGAAATAGCACATGGTCAGCAACTAGATGGTGTTAATTCCTTGTTAGGTGCTTTAATATAATTCCGGTTTTTTTATGAAAACCACTCGATATGTGGTCATAATTATTTTATAGTGTAATGTTATATATTCGTTGTACGGGTTCTCCTTAAGAACCCATTACCTCAATTTGTATTCCTCCCCGCCTGAAAGGAGAACCCGTACACGAAATAATATTAAACAATATACACTATAAAATTAATTATTGACCACAATCGAGTGGTTTCATAGAAAAACGGAATTATATAACCCTAACAATAAATTAAAACCATCTAGTCTGACCATGTGCTATTTAGAAATCGCGCTAGTGTATAACGTATTATGCGATACGACCGGCACGTTTAGGTCATACATGTAATAGGAAATACACATTATGAAAGCATCATGTGTGAAGATGTATGACGCTACTGTGCCGTCCGTATCGCATAACACAAATACATATCCCATATACAGTAGCGCGAATTTCAAATAGCGCATGGTCAGACAAAATGCTTTTAATTCGTTTTATGGTTAGTATAATTCCGTTTCCCATGAAACCACTCCATATGTGTTCAATAATTGTTTTATAGCGTATATTGTGTAAGTTATTCTTGATGCAGGTTCTCCTTTAAGAATTTCAAACAACCGACCGGAAAATTTGGCGCCCCCTCTATTTAGAAATCCTGGATCCGCCCCTGATGGGCCCATTTGGTCATGTGCTCAAGCCAGGATAATGTGTTGTATTTGGATAAGAAGCCTGGTGTAGGTGCCAACCAGTCAGTATGGAAGCTTAAAGGTGCCATCCAGTTGTTGAGATGACTAGATAATTTTTCTTGATGGCATCACACTTTCAGGAAATCAACTTGGCAAAGCACTATATATCTTACCATGGTAACATGATATTTTAAGTCAAAATGGCAAGATAATTTATCTCACCATGATGACATCATATTTTAAGAAGTTCACTTGGCAAGATAGTATAAGTTCACCATGACAACATTATATTTTAGTAAAGTGGATTTAGCAGGGAAATTCCGACAAAAATGATTTTTTTTTGCAATTTATTCATAATGAAAAAAAAATCCATATTTTTTTCTTAAAAAGGGAGATAATTAGGATAGAAATCGGTCGTTTTCTTCATATGACATAATAAGGGATTATTCATAGTGAAAACAAAAATATTTTTTCTTTTGACTTCAAATCAATCCCCAGTACACACACACTCTTCCCATAAAGAAAATAGAGACACTTCACCGTAGCTTAAGGGAGGTAGGTTTGAAATCAGTCGTTTTTCTTCCTATGACATAATTACGGGACTTTTTTTAAATTATGTATAGTAAAAAAAAAATTTCCACGAAAAATTCTTTTGGTTTCAAATCAATCCCCATTACTCACACTCTTCCGACAAAGAAAATAGAAACACTTTACCATAGCTTAATAGATTTTTTTTCGTTTGACTTCAAATCAATCCCACTTACCAACACTCTTTCCACAAAGAAAGTAGAAACACTTAAGGGAGACAATTAGGTTGAAATCAGTTAATTTTCTTCCTATCACATAGTTAAGGGAGTGTTTTGTTTCAATTATTCATAATGAGAAAAAATCTATAACAAATTTGCTTTTGGCTTCAAATCAATCCCCATTACCCACACTTTTCCCACAAGGAAAATAGAAACAGTAAAAACAGCAAGCGTATGTGGCAGTTCGTGGCAATTCATGCCACAGAAAATCGAGGTGTTCACATCCCTACCCGAATTTACAGTGTATCTGTCGTGTTTATTTACACAATTCTAAAGCATTCAGCCCGAGATTCAGACATTGTACCTCAGGTTTATAGGAAGAAATTGATCTGACAAGTGAAATGTGGATTGGCCGGGATTAGCACATATACAATAGCAAGATCTGTGAGCTGATGATTGCGTGCTTTTCAAGTTTGATGTAGATTCCACACCACTAAATAGATCTGGTCTGGCACCCTCTGGCCGAAAAAGTGTTTTGGAAAAAGGTAAAAAAAGTGACAGGTCTAAGTTAAATTGAAAAATAGTAGAAACTGGAACTCCCTGGGCCATATTTTGTGTTAGAAATTATTTTAATTATTTTTCGTCTTTATTTAGTTCTGTGCTCGCCAGTTTCTCCGAGCTTCTATATAATATTTACCAAGTTACTTTCTCGGGTTGTATCATTTACTTGATCCTCGAATTGAGTTTCGCTTCGTCATAGATTCTGCTAGAATCATGCATATAAGGCCCTCCCATTCTAAAATATAATTGCGGCCGCTTGAAACTCTGAAATAGAGACTGAAATACATTAGCGCTCGTTCACTGGTATCCACATAAACACAGTCCTCTGTGGCCTAGTGGTATTTCTCACGCCCAGAAAGCGAGAGGTCCGGGTTCGAGACCGTGTATTTTTCGTCTTTATTTAGTTCTGTGCTCGCCAGTTTCTCCGAGCTTCTATATAATAAATTATTTTAAAGATACAAATCAGCACAATATCAAGACAAAAAAAGTATGTGAGTCTTACTACTGCAGAGTAATTATAGTCGACTGCGTCGTCTGAGGAACGGAGTCCCACAAGGATCAGTATTGGCTCCCATGCTGTTCAACTTGTATATCAGCAACTTACCTCAAACAACATCTAGACAATATGGCTATGCCGATGATCTTGCCCTTCTTCACTCGGACAGAAGCTGGACTGAAGTAGAAAGTACACTTACTGCAGATGTGGCCATACTTGCAGCATATCTCAAGACCTGAGACTCAAGCTAGTGAAGCTAAGACCAACCGCTACTGCCTTTAAAACCCAAAGAGGCTCAATCGCCATAACATAACATATAACTAATATAACATAACAAACATAACATAAAGCTTATTTTCTACAGTCGTAGCTCCCAAATGAAATGACGATTTTGATGGTTTTTCGGTGTTTCTGACAAAATTCTCTATTTGTTGACACAACCTGCCAAAAAAGATGGAAATTGAATGTACTATGGCACTGTTCCCAGACCCCTACAATCAAGGGGGTCACAACAATCCTGTCAAATTTACAAATGTTGTGGACAGCTTTTCCCGGAGTCACTGATCGACCGCGGCAAAAGATATAGATGCACAGACGTCTCGGTGTAGCACATATAGCATCGCGTGCCTATCTTTTGGGCGAGATGAATGTGTAAATCGAATTAGATAATTGCTGTTTTTCGCGGTGTTGGTCCTTCTCTCTCTTTATGTCCATGACCTAATGAACCTGGTATAGTAGATTCAAACCATAGTGTCACCTCTCTAGTATTTTTCCGAATGTATGGGCATTTAATGAGGGATGTGGGCAGTGGATGGAAATTAAAATTCCGACGCTAAATCTATTGAAACATCTGGTCCGATAGCAGAGAAAAATCAATTCTGTGCTTAATGAAAACATTGAAATCAACGCGCCTTTATTGCTACATTAACTCTCAAAATATTCTGACTAATTGTATTTGCTTCAGTGGTATTCAATGTAACAGGTGAGTTGAATGTTACTGGCTTTTGAGTGCCCGTGTTTTGGATAGAAGGAACACAAGTGTCTTTGCACTCTCTCTTTGTAAAAATGATGTCAACATGAAAGGCCAGATTATCTTAGTTCGTGCAGGTGAATCGGGTCACATATTATCTTTTTCTGCCTCCTCTCCCAGCTAATCGACGCTGTCCAAAACTTTTTCCTCTGGTGACACGATGGGTTGAATCTACTATAGTAGTATGAACAGTGATCTTCTTCTGTTTTCTTGAGCCTCCTCTTGCTCTTCTATGAGTAGCAGGCTTAGCTTGAATCACAAGTAGTTTGATTGTGTTCCATACTTCTGTAGGTAGTTTAGAGTTAGTTGCTGTTGGCCTATTCAATGCCAACAGTTTGTTTTTATTGTAACACATACTGTAAGG
This sequence comes from Ophioderma brevispina, assembly GCA_023653785.1. Taxonomy (NCBI): domain Eukaryota; kingdom Metazoa; phylum Echinodermata; class Ophiuroidea; order Amphilepidida; family Ophiodermatidae; genus Ophioderma; species Ophioderma brevispina. The sequence goes on along the minus strand of JAMKCH010031176.1, from coordinate 35,556 downwards.
GTCACTGTAATCACTGTCATCAATGTTGTTTACACTTAATGCTGACCAAGTCAATAGAATCAATACAATCAATGCTGGTGTGAGAACTGGCCAAATTCTGTATACCAGTGTGTTAAGCCCAATCCTCTGCACTAATGTAGTATAGGCTGTGGGACATGTCCTTCTATGCTGTTGTTTTGTTGTCTCCATCGGGGGGCTAGGGGAAAACCAAGTGTAAATTCATAATAAATTATTAAAATCATATAATCGTCTGTTCCCACAAATAAAACTGGCACATTTTCTTGAAAAAGAATAAAATGTCACTTCAATTTCATTTCCCCAATATCAGTGACTAGTGGATGCACATAGACTTCAGCAAACAATGGAGTTAAAGATATTCAATCACCGGCCCGGTATGCGGTGTAGAAAAACACTTCAGATTCCCTTTCATCAGGGAGTGCAGGACCATTGTTATATTGTCGCGCAGCTGAATAGATTTCAGCTGTTACCGCTCTCCAATTTAGACAGTACTTTTTCAGGACAAAATACTTAACCTCATTCACAAATAAAAGAATATGAGCTTTCATAGTGCGTGTTCAATTAACTTTGCCATGTTTTTTTCATCATTTATTCGAAACGGCAAATAAACAGACAAACATCATGAAGAATGTTGCTGGGCAAGTTTGACCTAACACTTTGTGCAGAACCAAATCCTACTTATTGCTTAACTTCATTTCTATTCACTGTACCGCGTTTCAAAGAAATGTAGTGTCCACCGACCTTAATTATAATGTACACTGGTTAGTTTCCTTGTGAAAGAGGACGGGTATTTGTCACGTCACACCCGAATCGTGGAGGTGGTAACAGACCTTGTCTATAACAATGGCCCCACACATACCGATATTGTACGTAATATCTTAGCTCAGGGTTTGCTCAAGGCTATAAATCCCATTGGTCTCTGATATTGGGGAACAGAAATTGAGTTGACATTTTTATTTATTTTTAAGAAAATTGTCACCGATCAACTTGGTTAAAAGAATGGGGAAAAGAAAGTGAGGTGACATTTTATTTATTGTAAAGAAAATGGGCCAGTTTTTTTTTTTTTTTTTTTTTTTTTTTTTTTTAATAATTTAAATTATGAAATTTACACTTGTGTTCCCCTTAGCCCCCTCGATGGGGACAACATAGAATTGTGTATAACAGTAGGTTTTATTTGGTCCACGCCCCTTAGTCTAGTATTAGCCAGGTGTATCCCCAAATTGAAATGAAAATCACAAATATTGTAGCAATCCTTATGAAACTAAAACACAAATAGCCCAGTAGTGTCCCTGGTAGAAAAACACGCCGAAACTATGTAACAAAAAAAAAAAACTCACAGAGAAACAGAGCTGTTACAGAGATGTGGATTACACAATGTAATCGCCAGCTCCAAATCAACCTCAATGGAGCGCATCTGCCATACAATCCTACACCAACTTATCTGGGAGTGAAGCATGATCGGCAGCTTACTTATCAGCAGCATCTCGAGTTAGTATGTGCCGCCTTGCTGGATCTTCATGGGGTTCTAATCCATCCACTCTACGCACAACCACCCTGGCTCTAGTCTACAGCGCTGCTGTATATGCCGCCCCAGCATGGTGCGATAAATCTCAAACAAAAAACCTAGACACAGTACTCAACGAGACCATGAGAACCATTACTGCATGGCGGCCTTCGTCCTACTCCGTCTGAGTTTCTACCAGTGCTTTCAGGCATTGCACCTGCAGTGCTTCGGAGAGAACATCACACATGAACTGGTGAACAAGGCTCTGTTAGACAATAAGCACCTGCTGCATAATACTGTCAAAGAATCACGTCAGCTCCCCATTCAACATCGATCTTAGCTAGATACCCCAAGACCAGGCCAATTCACTATCACACCTATGACAGAACTCCCTCCGGGTAGCAATCTTCCTCAACTTTCTAGTCTTTTCTAGTACTGGTGGTGGCGGTCGCCAAGCAAGAGGAGAACGCCCAGTGATTCGAAACCGGAAGAGGATGAGATTTTCTTGAGGATACAAATTTCTCTCAAATTTCACTGGATCGGTCGTAAACCACCTACCGAGAACGTTTCGAAGGTTTATTGAACAAACAAGTACAAAGGAAAACCGCAAACCTTGTTTTGAACTTGCCTGCTATCGTATTCGTCCCTATAGAAAACCATGCTTTGAATTTCTGTCGTGCACTACAGAAAATACTAAATCATCATCTTATTACATAAAGACGGCGTATTCGGCTTATTCACTTCAGGTGTGATTTAATACATTGGTAAGCATTCCAAATATACAAAAAACCGCGGTTCGACAAAATCGGGGACGCTTCTTTTTGGAAATCTCTTTGTTATGTTTGTCCAATAAACTTTCGAAACGTTCTCGGTAGGTGCTCTACAACCGACCAAGTGGAAATTGGTGGAATTCGTTTCCCTAAAAAAATCTCCTCTTGTCACTTAAAAAAAACAACATCATGATCAGTCAAGACATTTCAATTACGAAAACTAGAAGAAGTTATTCTTCCTATCCCGATTATAAAACCGATTTCTTTTGAATATCTGAGACAATGTGCGCCTTAATATAACCGTCACATATTTTGAAGAATTTATTTCCACCACCCTTATAAACTTCTGACAATATTAAATAAACAAGCAAAATATTTTTTAGCCTATGGTGTTATCCATGGATGACGTCTATAAAAACAACTTGCCTGACTCCAAGTGAAATTGACTTTGACTGTAAAATACCCAATAAAGGTATGGTTACGTTTTCAAGCTGCTATCAATAATGTCCAACAAAAATCATACCAGGAAATATTGATTTCAAGCTAAAATACAAAAGTGTAGTAATTTTAATAAAATCAAAACAAAACCTTGAAGTTGACGAACGAATTTAAAAACAAACAAATAAAACAAAGAAACAATTACAATTTACCACCATAAAATGACAAAGATTGTAAGAGTAGTAAACAGTTGTAAGATGCATCTACAATAAACATTTTATTGGTGAATCACCAAAGTTCGATTTCAAATTATTTTTGTACAATTTAATTAAAGTATCTTCCTTATGGGATTTTTTCTTAATTACTGTTTTCTACTTTTATTTTCTTCTATTTTTCTATCTGACCTTATATGGAAGGAACTTGATTAAAATTTAAGAGAAATAATAAATTAAATACGAATATATCACTATATTTAACCGTTTTTCAACTCAATCAAAATTGAAAGTGTCGCCCAACACCCACAGTAATTAGAGTCGTTGTAATGATATCTTAGGACGTTTTGCAGCAATTTAACCTAAGGGTTCTTCAATAAATGAACAAATTGTATGACATATTTATCAGAAATCAGGTGATTTTTCATACAATTAAGATAAGAAATGTAATGGTATGGGAAGCATAATCGGGAGAAATCAAGGTCAATTCTCACCTAGAAACCCGTTAAAAGCTGTTAAAATCGTGCTCGACACGGTTGCGAAAACTGACCTATTTAACCTATAATATCTCAATGGTCGTATTTTCGAGTTCCTAAAATAGCCGGTAACCTTAGGGAGATTCACTAAAAATAAAATTGGTGTTTTTCTATGGGACTCCCCTCAATTGTTTTATTTTGATAATAAATTTATACCTGCAAAATATTATTTTTTTAAAAGTTTAGGGGGTGCTACCGCGTCAATGGAATTTTTGGTCAACATTTTTAAACACTAATTTCAGGGCCTTAAAGTCTATACTGTTAGAAATTTCCGTAAATTAAGAAAACAGATTTTCCGTAATTTACGGAAAATCTGTTTTAGAAAACAATAAAAATAAAAAACAAAAAACATACAAAATGTTAATTTACGGAAATATTTCAAAAAATTCTGGCAGCAATATTTCCGGACTTTTTTTTCGTTCCGTAATTTTAAATTACGGAAAAATTCTGTTAAAATACACATTTTTTCCATAATATGAGACAAATTTCTGTAAAAATACTGTCAAAGTTCCGTTAATTGACAGAAAATCTGTAAATTTACCTAAAAAAGTCTGGAAATTCTGCTGCCAGAAATTTACGGAAAATTTTCTAACAGTGAGGCTTGCAAAACTGAAGTAGATGAACAATGATCTAACTTTGTGAAAAGTTCATGGTTGAGTTATTATTATGTGTATTACGAGGCGATTACCTGGGTTTCGCAGTTCTCGGGTTTCGCGGTTCCTTTGACATTGAATGACCCCTGATGGCCTAGTCGTGACCTTTAAAATTTTCGGTATCAACAATCGACCCCGCCCACCAAGTTTCGTCTGGATACACCAAAGTTTACCCCATTGACCTCCTTTGACCTTGAATGACCCTGATGACCTTGTCGTGACCTTTAAGATTTTTGGCATCAATCTGTCTGTCTGTCTGTCTGTGAAGGTCATTAGGGGTCATTCAAAGTCAAAGGAGGTCAAATGGGGTAAACATTGGTGTATGGACATGAAACTTGGAGAGTGGGGTTGATTGTTGATGCCAAAAATCTTAAAGGTCACTTTTTTTTTTTTTTTTTTTTGTATCCAGACGAAACTTGGTGGGCGGGGTCGATTGTTGATACCGAAAATTTTAAAGGTCACGACTAGGCCATCAGGGGTCATTCAATGTCAAAGGAACCGCGAAACCCGAGAACTGCGAAACCTTCTCGTGACCTTTAAAATTTTCGGCATCATCAATCGACCCACCCTCCAAGTTTCATGTCCATACACCAACGTTTATCCCATTTGACCTCATTTGACCTTGAATGACCCTGATGACATTTGATCCACTAACCAATACAAACTCGGCCTTCGGAAGGTCAAGGGGCACCCACCCACCAAGTTTCAGGAACGCGCGACCCTCGGTCTCCTAGAAAATTGACGCCGTCAGACACACTGACAGACAGACCACCGGTATTAATATATTCTTTATATTCAGCAATTTTTCAATTTTTGACCATTGGTGCAGTGCCAAAACCTGTTACCATTACCCATATTTCATTCAACTTTCAACAAAATCTATCCAGGACAACTGAGTGTTTTGGGCATTCCAATATGGGTTATCTGCAGGCATACTGGTTGTAGCTGACTGCACTCCTACGTGTCCTTTCGTCTCTTTCTTCTTCCAGCTTCTTCTCAGTTGTTGTTGTTGTTGTTGTTTCACTTTGTTTTGTCTATTATTGTTGACTTTTGCCGCTATCTGGGTCGTGAAGTGATTTTGAGTGTTTCTTTTACATTTTTGACACTTGATTATGAGCTATTAGGCCTGCTATTGTCGCGGACGCGGACATTGTTATGATGTCTCGTGGACGTCTAAGGTCAGAAATACCTTTCAAACACAAATAAACGAGCCTTGTGCACAAGTGATCTGAATTTTATATAACAAAACAGATTTAATGATTTTAATCAGATTGGATCAAGAATTTGGTATGTCCAAAGCACAATAATCTATACAATTCAAAATTACACTTATCAATTCTAATCTTACTCAGAGTTCGTTTATGTCTCCAACTAAAAGTAGCGTTGCAGTTCACCGGGATATGTCCTCACAGCGAAGACTCCAAAATGACAGTATGCAAAGTCACGCTTGAAAATCTTCAAGTAATATATTCCATGGGAATCTTCTCAGTCCTAAAGGTAATTTTGTCCAGCAGTTCAAGACGACAAGGTTAAAAAAAGTCCCTCGACGACACTAATATTCCACAGTATATCAGTCCAAGATAATCACCACGATTTCTTCTGTCCAGCAATTGAATACCATTTGATCCAGCACTTTTGGCTTCAAAGACGACAGTAGAATAATTACAGCGACTCTGCTCACATGGCACTAGGTACTTTACGGTCTGCTCCTCAATGCAGAGTAAAACTAGCTATGACTTCTAGCTACTTGTGGATGCTGGCAGAGAGTCCTTACTCAAATCTCTATCAGTGGCGTAACGGGCCTGCCCGCTCTGAGGGGGCATTTCCCAGTCTTGGGAAATTTTCCCTCTCAGGGGGGTCAAAAGGCCAATTTTTCCCGGTCAGAGGGCTAAAAAACGGCTGATTTAGCATGATTTTTGCAAATTTTTTCCCGGCCAAAGTCGTCAGGGGGGCAACCTGCCCCCCTGCCCCCCCCCCCCCCGCCTGTTACGCCACTGATCTCCATTATATATATACTGACTTCACAAAGTTCCCAAGTCTTAAAATATACATTACCACAGCATCATGCATAAACATAACCTTGCACTAGCTGACCAATTGGAATCCACATAAATTATATCATCTGAATTACAAAAAAAATACATCACTTCCCATATATAACTTTATGGGGGAATCCCCCAGATCATGCAATGTTTTGATCTTAAAGCATAAACACGTTGACTCAGTTACTAAGTTTTATACATCTTGGGGAATTCCCCATTTCCCTTATTGTGCAATCTATCTAACAGGTGCATTTTGCACAAACAACTCTAGGGGAATTCCCTATTCTCTTTTCAACATAAAGTACTTTTTCCCGTGAGAAATCTTTTCTCAAATAAAATTGAGAAAATAATATTTTAATCAAAATTTTGAGGGTAATATAACAACATGCAGACTTGAAATGCCCTTCTTCCAAGCACGCAAAGCCCAGCTTGCTCTGTTTCACAAATGACGCTCTTTCAACGTGTGGCACTTTTTGCAATTTCCTGCACTTTGCTAAAGAATGGCTTTGCTTCTCACACAATAATTGCACCACTTTTCTTTGGTGATTGCACCACTTTTCTCTCTCTCTCTCTTTGGACTTGTCTTCTGACCTCGTGATTGTTTGCCAGCATTTTTCAGAGATGTTTCACTGAATTGGATTGCACACAATTCTTGTCCGCTTCTTAATAACTTTTACAAATTTGCAGGAAATCATGCTATCTCCCCTGCACATTCTTGTAGACTACATAGAATGCGCATTGTTTCTTATAGTATAGGGTATTTTATCCAAGAGCACCTTAATGGTTCCTGCATGGCTAACTTCCTGAAGACAACCAAGATCAGTGATGGTGTTCACAAACTCTGCCAAATATCCCGCCAAATATATGGAGAAACTTGACCATGCTTTACTATCATCTCGCTTCACATCTGGCCATTTTGTCGCCTTTTCTTTGAATGCTGAGACGATAACAAACTTGTTACGAAACTTCTTTACTAGCGTAGCCTTAGCTTCCTTGTATGCTTTCTTAGAATCTCTATTTAGGACTGAACCCTTTCCCCGGTCGATAATTGGCAACTTCACTTGACCAACTTGTCCGTTTCGTCATCTGAAGCTATATGGTATTCGATGGGATCTCCACTGAACTTTGGCATACTACATCACAACTGTAACCAAATTACTAGATCACTTCTTTCTGTTTTCTTATTATTTCTTTCCTTCTTATCATCTTCAACAAATGACCCTGCATACGATCTTTAATTCGAGTTCACTGGTTGAATACATGTGTTAACATCCAACTGACTTGAAGGTTTTTCATCTTTTTGATTTTGAAATATCTTGCTTCAGTTTCTCTAACTTGAAGCCTGCTGAGTGGGGGTTGGGCAGTCAGGGTTCCCGCTTAGTAGGATTTTGGCGTCAGACAGAATTTTCACTGGACTTAATAAATTCAGAATGAGTAACAAAATGAGGTCCACTTGGACCACATAAAAAAATTATTCTAAGCCTCTGAAAGGCAAAATATGTTTCTAAACCTCAAAAGCAAAATTTATAGATATAATATTTCTGCTAAATGCAGCATTCAAAACAGTGCTTGTGGGAAAACCAATTCACAATGTTGCAATGGCTATTACTATTAATATTGTCTGACAGAAAACCAACTTGTTAACATTAAAGTAAGGAAATGTGATACCTCAAAAGTTTCACCAAAGGCACAGTAGAAATCAGGAAATCTTTATACGCACCATGTATTTGGAAACTGATAAGACCTGATTAGTAGTACTACAACCATTTGGCAGGCTGGTCCATATAATTCTGAACATTTGAAAATTATGGGGCCCAGTGGACTTCAAAATCCTAAGTAGGCTTATCCGCGGATTTTGGTCCACGGTGCTCATTGGTACCTGTTGGTTGCTTGTTGATTACTTGTCCAGTAAATATGGTTCATGTTGCCTTCTCTATTGGTACTTTGATCTTCATTAGAACTAGTCTTTAACAAATCTCTTATTGTCTCAATTTTGTTTGAGGCCAAATAATCGATCTCACTCACTTGCCTGGTAAGTTGATGCAGTCTCGGATTTTTTTGTCTTTCTTCTTGACTTTCTAATTTTCCGAGTCAGTTTTTCCTTGGGGTATTTTCTGTAGGCTTATCATTGCTCTATTTGTTGCACCGGATGTGGCTTGACCACCTATCCCTTCTTCAGGGTTACTAGTCAGCCAAAGTCTCACACTATTCTTCAAATTTTTCTAGAAAATATGTTTTGGCTGGTGCCACTTCCAATTCAGTATCTAGCTCTAGCATGCCTTTTTTTTGCGGCTGCTGCCTCAAGCTCAGCAGAGAGTAGAGAACTATCTGCATCCATGGAACGTCTACTTTGAAAAGGTCCCCCTCCTTTGTGTTTTACTTGCTTTGACTACTCATAATGTTTGTTGTTGAGTCTTCCTTCGATTTCCTCAATCAATAGCTTTTTATTCACGACCCAGCACCGACCCTGGGCGATCAGTGGCCTTTTGAATGGCACCATCTGTAGCTTTGCACAAAACATACCGGGGGGGGGGGGGTTAGGACACGATCGCTCGATTTGGGCATCGGGGATTTCCAACGGTAATTTGTGGAAACTGCTACGTGCATTTACTATTTATGGCAGTCTCAGTCCCCGTGACATTAAAAAATCATCTCTTAACCTTGCTCAAAAGATCTTAGTAATATCATGATAAATTAAGAAAAAAATATGACTTCAAATCCGGGCGGGGTAGTGGATTAACCCCGCTCAAAATAGGTGTAATTCAATAACGGTTTCATTTAGATTTAAATATTGTGCCAGGCCTGTCTTTAGTCAAGTCTGTGTGTACCGTCGATATGCGTAAAAGCGCCCTCCTACCGTTAAAGGTCCAACGAGAGATTTTTGAGGCGGCACCCAAATATTGTGTCATAATAGTATTTTCGAAGACTAGACACTCAATAGATTTCTTTCCTTGTTATGTGGCTACAGAAATGTCTGAAAAGAGAGAAAAAAGGTGATTTCGGATGTGTTTATTGAAAATTTCAATATAAAACATCAGTGAGATTCGTATTTCGAATATACGAAATTAGAAATTTAAATTTTTACCAAAGACAACATTTCTCAGGCTTAATCCTTTGAGATGCGATTATTTTGATGGAAGTTTACATCAGGGCAAAAATTTTTCAGGTTTTTTAGGGACACCTGATATGTGATGAAATCTTCGTTGCACCTTTAAGTCTTTGAAACAGCTAGACCCTGAAGTGATGCCGGTTTCAATTTACAATACAAACGGCATTTGATATAGCGCCTAATCAAAAACAATGGTTCAAAGCGCTTTCAAAATAGAGAGTAATCTCACTATTTAGCCTAAAACATGCTTCATAACTTCATACATTTTACTATCACATTTTTAAAAAAAAAAAAAAAACAATTTAAGCACACCATCAACTCTTTGGAAATAGATGAAATTTTTGAGCTTTCTTAAAAGTAGTAACAATGGACTTGGAGTGCGAACAGAGATAGGCAAAGTGTTCCATAGGCTAGGGGCCGCCATTTGCTGAAAGCCCTTTCACCCACTGACCTTTTTGTGCGGGAAACAGTGAAGAGCGTCTTTTCATCTGCAGAACGCAAATCCTGGCCTGCCAGGAATCTACAAAGAGAGGTATTCGGACAAGTAAGATGGCAATGGTCCGGAAATGCCCTTGTAAGTAAGAGCATAAGCTTAAAGACAACGCCCTCACTGATGGTAGGCCAATGGAGCTCTTTAAGGAGTGGTGTGCCTGGTGCCCTTCATCAGATCTGACACACCAGACTGGCTGCTCTATTCTGCAAAAATCTGAAGTTTACTCGATCTCTGGCCGACATTCCATACAAAAAGGAATTGGCTAGTCAATGCGAGATAAAATCAGTGAACGGCACGAGATGATGACAACTCTCAAATGTGATAAATCGGCGGATCCGGTAAATATTGCGGAAGTGAAGTTAACAGACTTCATGATGACCTTTACATGTTCAGTCATAGCATTGTGCTGATAAAACACGACAACAAGTTTTTACACCATGCCACACCAGGCCGTTTTGATTTGCTGTGGATGTTAGGTTGGCCATGTTCCTACACCCCCCCCCCCCTGCAATTACAGCTCTTGGCTTTATGCAGAGATGAATTTTGCCATCGTGAAGGTTTTGATTTGATGAATATCAAAATTATTGAAAGCTATCATAATGGTTTCAATAAACATATTAATTGATGCGAAAGCATTGGTATAATATACCAAGCTGCCTATCTACGGTCAAATGTAGATAATATCACATGCTTTGTTGTATTTGCGGCCAATTGAACCCTTTATTAGGTGCCACGGTTAATGAATCCTATTTTTTTAATTGGTCACGTGTGGGTGTTTTGACTGACAGGCAATTAATTAAAACTTTTGAGTCATTAACAGATGATTTTTTTTTGGCGTTTTAGTGACCATTTGATTTTTTTTTTTTTTGCATTTCTTCGAAAATGCTCGAGGTTTTTCATCTGACACTCATTGGATTCAGATTCAGCAGGAAAAACTGGTCCAGAAACCGTTGAAAAACATATAAATATAATCTAACAAGGTCACATGGTCTGTAGCCTGGACTAAAAGGTACTTGAGTTGACACGATCAGAGCAGTCCAGCAGAATATCATAGGGTCCCTATTTAAGGAATTCGTTCATGCTCGCCTACATCTAAGGTTTGACACATTTGGTAGTTAGTATGAACTCTGAGCTCCTCTGTATCAATACGAGGTAGTTAGTGTGGTCTCAAATTGTGGTGTCACTTTTTCAATAGGGGCTAATTTAAGGTTACCCATCTTTTAAACTACTCCAAACATGTTGAAACACTTTTCATATTGTCCGTCAAGCCATAAGGATTCCAAAAATGCATAGTTTATACCACTTACGATCATTCGTTTTTTGAGTTATAGGGTAAAAAAGACTGAAATGGTAAAAAAGTAAATCTCAATTTGTACAGAGGTCAACATTGTAAGTTCCTCTGATTATATTTTAATTTCAAATTCAAAATTCAATTAAGTTTTATTAGCACTTTCATTTAGTCAATACATTACATAATGATAAAATTCATTACAGAAATATAAAGAGATAAATGGTGGCTTTCTAAACAGAATTTAGTAAAGACATTAAATGAAAACGCACTATACATCTTTGGAATTCGTATGACTATAAACGGACAATATGACAAACTTTTCAACATGCTTGGAGCATTTTGACCCCTGGTAACCTTATATTATTGGCCCCTACTGAAAAAGTGACACCACAATTTGCGAGTACTACCCACCTAGCGTTGATATAGAGGGTCCATAACTACCAAAGGTGTCAAACCTTTTCTGTAGTGAGGAGTAAACGATGATGTTTGACCTGGGTCCTTGCTCCTCCACTATTGAGACCACTAACTACAGCTAACTACCTTGCATTGATATAGAGGGTCCACACTAACTGGGTCGTTCTTCGCTAAGTGTCTACTTTCGTGTCCCGCTACTTTAACTCACTATAAATGAAAACAAATTACAATTCTGAAATATTTATTTTGTGGTTTTGTCTTGATAAATATGATCTTATTATAAAAAATTATAAAAACCTTGATAAACAAGTTAAATGTTGTTATTTTTCCTAATGTTTGATGCAAACCCCCCGAAAACCCTATGTCCCTATGGTTACGCTTAAAATTACAATTGTCATTATTTATTTGGTTAGTAAAATTTCTTTTGGAAATACTCTTGATCACTAAGTATTTACTGATTGAACATATCCTATCTATCAAATAATGCCATAATGCATCAATTAAATCCTAAAATTTTACCATTTTGTTAAAAAAAGTATGTCCCTGGATTTGAGTCATTTCCGTAACGAATATTTTTGAAGGGCAGTCTATAAAATTGAAAACACTGAATCCAAAAATTAACCTGGTCAATAAGTACCTGCATGAATTGGCTACTTGGCACACATCATTATCTCCGGTATCTCTGATGAATATCCATCAAAATACAGACTTTTGCAAAAAATGAGGGAGAGTAGCTTTATTCAGTGTCATTTCCGTAACGCTGTATAGCACTATAAATATAGGAAAGTAATGTCCATTTTGATTGGCAGTGCAAACAGAATTGTAACCTGTACCCTAATATATAAAACAATCACGCTAGGCATCGCCCTCGCGCCCGGGAGACGTTATACTGGTCTAAATGTTTGAACCATCATTTCCGTAACGGTCATTTCCGTAACTTTTTACCGTTACGGAAATGATTTCTTGACACTTTCACCTGTTCATATTGGCAATAAAATCTGAGTCATAATCAATCTGGTTTTCTCCATTTGAAAGATCCTCCCTCAATGGTTCTTCATTTTTGTTCAGATATTGAATATAGTAGAATTTACTCAGCTTGACATTTACTGTCTGATTGTCATTTCCATAACAAATAGTGTTACGGAAATGACTTTTAATGGTTTTCCCTATGCTACAACACTGACAATTATATGTCACATAAAATTATTTGAAGGCTCTAAAGATCGCGCCGAGTGCTCATTCTAGTATTTGTGCACTATTGTGAACACATTCCAAGCAAAAAAATATGATTTGAAAAACTTTTTTTCTCATTTTTTAAAGCCAAAGTAGACACTTAGCGAAGAACCACCCAACTACGAAAAGGTGTCAAAGCTTAGATGTAGTGGGGCATGACCCATCCGTGCTCCAGCTCTGAATCTTATCTCTAAATTTCTCAGATTAAAAATTAATCTAATTGGATTTCTAAGCTAGTTTAGATTAAAAATTTATATCCATTGAAATATAAATCTAAATCCATTGAAATATAAATCTAAATATTAATCTAATAGATCAAAAAATTGATTAAAATTCAGATTTGTCCTCCATTGGGCTTTTATAGTGAAAGGTAACATTCCCATTTCTAGCTCAGGGATGGTTTGCCATACTGTGACCAGACTTATACTAAATGACCGCTGACTCAGTCCGAACTTGTCATTTGACGTTAACTCCTGTCAAGATAATCTAGGGGTCATAGAGGTCAACAGTGTGATTTTACTTCTTCTTCTACAAACAACATGATGTTCACATAAATGTCAGAGATGTCCGGCCTGAGTAAAAAATATACACGGCATGCATCTATACAATATAATAATAAATGCATTTATAATGGCGCACTACAGAGAAACAGCGAAAACATCAAAGTAGTAGGCCTACGTTGATACAACTTGGCTCAGATGGGTGTTAAAAATACCATACAATTCACTCGAAATAGGCTCCAAATCATTCAGGTAATTCAAGGTCTTTCAGGGCTTAGGGCTCCTATCTTTTCCGGTCATTTTACCGAAAAATTGTTAAGGTAGCACTTTCATCGGGGTTAGGGTATGCCGTCAAAGTCGAAGGATTTATGCACAGTAGGGCATATGGCTCTAAAACTGTATGTTTATGGAAAACTAGTCAAATACCAACAGAGCTGATATTCCTACTTTTGGATTTTCGCCTATGTATGTATATGTATGTATATATGTATATATATATTAATGTTCCTTTTTATTACATTCCGTTCATTCTTGTAAGGTGTGAAGGTGTGTTATCCAGAGAAAGACGTTAACGGAGATTTAACGACACCTGATCAAATCTCCAATGCCTGAAAAGTTTGTATTAAATCAATGTATTTGAATCAGTTTTGACATAATAACAAGAATTTGTTATTGTCTTATTTTTTCCTAACAATGTTATTTATTATTTCCACAAAATGTTAATAATAGTAACAGAAAAATGAAAGTGCAAAGTGGTAAAAAAATGAAACTTCATCTGAAAGGAATGGAAAAGGAAGGCAAGAAGTGCATTTAAAGCTATTTAAAGTGCGAGGCCTAAGACAAATATGGATGCTACTTACAGTTTAAAATGACCAAAATGGTCATATTTATTGATAATTACCACATTACAAATTGGTATAGTCAAAAAAAGAACAAAATGTAAGTAAAAAAAATAATGTACTAAACTATTATAAGGAAAATATAGAAAATGTTTTACAAAGATAAAAATCTTCTTATATACAAGTATAAATTACTTTTAGGCATTTTGAGAAAATGAGATTAAAGTTTTATTTGCAGTTTATGAAAAAGAAAGTAGGAAACTGGCAACACCTTTCCTTTTGCTTTCTTTTAAGGATATTAAAAATTAAAAATGGTAAAGTGACTTTTGGGACACCCTATTTCTGAACTTGAGTTTGGAATGCAATCTGGTATTTGCTTTCACTTCTCTTTCTTTGAAATAACGATTACAAATGCACCGCGTTTGGGGTTATCGAGCATGAGCAGGCATGAATCTCTGCTATCATGGATATTGCACTTGTGTTTTGGCACGTGTAAACATCGCCCGGCATATTGGAATAATATCAGCAAAACGACCTATTCTACACAGAAGTGAACTTGCACCGAACTCGAGAATTCAATGGTAAGTTATCATGGCTGCTGTTTTCATGGTTATTTGAATACCATAACGTACCTGATTATTGCATATCATACGATGTGAATCTGAATTTTCCAAGGTCAAGAAACATGCGAACAAAATATACAAGCTATATACATTTGCTAATAAATATACTAGAGTAGAAGCGAAGACTAAACGCGACACTAGTATACTTGGTATTATGTGCTCATAAACCTAAATTTTGCTCCCTTATGACACAGTTCTATTATAGTCCATTTATCTACCTATTTGCGGTGATGGTGGAGGACTATATTCCAAGGGGTGCAGTGATGGCATAACCTTGACGCAGCTTTTACGCACGCGTCACGATATGCCGTCTTTGTGCCCATGGAAAAACAAAAAAAAAAGCCGTCGATTTAAAGCCAGAGCGCGCGATTTACTGGTGGCTCCCATCAAATCTCTCACTGACGCACTGCACGGAGGTAGATGAAGGGAGTACACACGCACACACGCGTGCCCCGCACACACAACACACATAACCACGCACACACAAAGATGTGTGTCCATGTTTTGTAGCGCGCACACACACACACATTCTGCCATCGGGTTGCCATAAGGTCCTCTGATTATTATCGGACGACCTCAATATTACGTACTGTTCAAGTATACAAGTCCATCAATGTAATATCACCCAGACGTATAAACCCAGAACTGGCAGCAGAGCGACTGTGGGGGTGTGTTTCAATGTTTTAATTAGTCCAGGCACAGAGGTCATTGCTAATCCCCATTGTCTCTAGGCACTATCACAACATACAAAATAACTACTTTCACATTCGAGTACACGGATATGTCAAAAACAATACAGATAAAATCAAGAAAACAACAGCAACAACATAAATCGTTGCAGAAAACTAGAAAATTGAAAAATAAAGAAAATGTAATCGATTTATACACTATCGTTAGCTATAGTTATAACACGTGAGAGTTACAATTGAATAGAATCCCACTTTGCCCTCCACTGTTTAGGTAGCCGTTCTTGCAGGCAGCAATGTGTTTTTCAACAGACTATCGAAAAATGCCTCTGTGTTGGGCTCCTATAATATGTAATACCTATTTACTATTTGGTCAACTTGAATACTTAGCATACAATTTTGTTTTTGCTTTGGCGACTAATTATTTTAGTTTTGAAATTGAATATCTAAATATAACAATACCTAATCTCAAGGGTGTAAAAGGCCTTCTGCTGGTCTTCATTGAGATGTTGTATTAAATAAACAGGAAGTTGCTTGGTTTTGAAGCCCTAAATATACTTCCCGTCGCAGCGAGCGACATTTCTGCTCTTGAGCATGTTGAGCATGCGTAACACATTAATATCTTGGGTCCAAATTCCGTATTGCGCACGCCAATCACCGTCTGCGACTGGAAGTATACCATAGGCTTAAGGCTTTTATAGGTTAACAAATCTGTGGGTGTTACATATTATTTTTAGTGCCGAAATCTCAACATACCAAAAGGGAGTTCTTCATTTTGTTTGTCATCCAATCCACGTATGTAAATTGATCCATAAAGAATTTCACAGAGCCTTGAACCACTGTGTATTGGTTTGGCGCAGGAACTTATATATATTCGAAGGTTTTTGATCCGAAAGGGGTTTTGGTCCTAAGGAGCATTTGATCGCGAAGGTAATATATTCCGAAGGATTTTTAATCCGAAGGTCGCTTCTCCGAATGGTCGTTTCTCCGAAAGGGCATTTGTCCGAAGTGTATTTTTGTTCCGGGGCATTGATCCGAAAATAAGATTGGTCTTTTCTCCGAAAGATTTTTACTCCGAAGTGGCGTTTGTCCGAAAAGCGCATTTAAAGGCTTTTGTTCCGAAGAGTTATGTTCCGAAGATTTTTAATACGAAGGGTCGTTTGTGCCGAAAAAGAAATAAAGATTATTGTCTCGAAGGGTCGTTTGTTCAGAATTTGGACTAACGCCCCTTCGAGACGGAATGCCCAGTTTAATTTCGGCCAATAACGCCCGTTAGGATAAAAAACCTTTCGGAACAACCAGAGACCATATATGAGATGAGAGTATTTATGTTTCATTACCTATCAAAAGAACTGAATGAAATAACTTGCAAATACAATGAGATCCATTCGACATTCGCTGAAGAGAAAAAACCACTAAGGATAAAGAAAAGGTAAGAGATACAAAAGGTAAAAACATAACTACGTCGCTATATGTGACTCTAACTATACACACACACAATTATGGTATTTGCAAAATACAAAAAAAAAAAAAAAACCGCAAATCAAATGTATCTTTGGACATTTAAAAAGATATCGAATGAGCGGATTCCACATTCGACGGGACATCACAACAGACTATTTTCTGTTAAAAATGGTTATACATTCATACTGATCATATAAAGGTATATAAAACCCTTCAAATTCTCATAAAATGCATTATTTGCATTTGCATCTAACAATCAATAGCCATTCATCAACAAAAAAACCACGCTTTCAGCAAAGGAAATGAAGAGAAGTAAGACAATTCTGTAGAGATATTTTTTTTTCCTTTTTGCTTACACTCTGAAATGAGTAAGTCCCACAAAGCCAGATAATTTCGTTTGGTAGTCTATTAAATTACAAACATTCCTAAGGAAGCTAAGTAATGTTTCTTAGCCGATCTGTAAACTTCACTTTTGTGATTTCACAGCAAACAATTATACTTTTCCTCCATTGAGGCTACTCACCAGCTTGTAGAAGTCGAAGGCGGTCGAGTACCAATTACTCATATTCGTATTCGAGTCCGACTACAATTTGTGGACCCGTACTCCAACTTTACACATACTCAGGGCAAGTACTCGCATTTATACTCGTACTCATGCATGACCAAGTTCTTGTACTCATACTCTGAAAGGTACTCACACTATAACCATAATGAGTGAGACATGCAATAGAAAATTTTTTCAATGAATCAAATAAAATATCTATATAATACCGGTGGCCTGGTCTGTCAGTGTGTCTGTTCTTGGCCGGTCTATTTTCTCGGAGACGAGAGTATGTTAGTTGTATCAAAGGTCATGGGGTCATTCAAGATCAAAAGAGTGGTCAAATGGACCGCGTCTATTTGCTCGGAGACCGAGGGTCGCACGTTCCTAAAACTTTGTGGGTGGGTGCCCCTTGACCTTCCGAAGACCGGGTTTGTATTCGTTAGGTGATCAAAGGTCATCGGGTCATTCAAGGTCAAAGGAGGTCAAATAGGGTAAACGTTGGTGTATGGACATGAAACTTGGCGGGTGGGGTCGATTTTTGATGCCGAAAATTGTGAAGGTCACGACAAGGTCATTAGGGGTCTTTTGTCTGAAACTTGGTGGGTGGGTGCCCCTTGACCGAACGAAGACCGAGTTTGTATTGGTTTGTGGATCAAATGTCATCATGGTTCATTCAAGGTCAAAAGGGGTTCAAATGGACCGCGTCTATTTTCTCGGAGGCCGAGGGTCGCACGTTCCTGAAACTTGGTGGATGGGTGTCCATTGAACTTCCGAAGACCGGGTTTGTATTGGTTAGTGGATCAAGGGCATCAGGGGCTTCATGATAGGTCAAAGGAGGTCAAGGGGTAAACGTTGGTTGTTGGTGTATGGACATTGAAACTTGGAGGGGGGGTCGATTTTGGATGCCAACACTTTGAAGGTCACGACAAGGTCATTAGGTGTCATTCAAGGTCAATGAGGTAAACGTGCGTTTCTAGGAGACCGAGGTCGCACGTTCTTCCAACTTGGTGGGTGGGGCCCCTTGACAGTCCGAAGACCGAGGTTATTGGATCAAGGTCGTTAGGGGTCATCAAGATCAAGGAGGTCAAATGGGTAAAACGTTGGTGTATGGACAGCAAACTTGGAGAGTGGGATTCACTGTTGATGCAATAAATCTAAAAGGTCATGACAGAGGTCATTAGGGCATTCAAGGCAAAAAAAAAAGGGGGTAAACTTTGGTGTATCCAGACGACACTTGGTGGGCGGGGGCGATTGTTCAGCCCGAAAAATTTTAAAGGTCACGACAAGACCATTAGGGGTCATTCAAGGTCAAATGAGGGGTACCCACGTTGGTGTTGGCTATGACAAACTTGGGGGTGGGGTCGATGTTGATCCGAACATTTTTTTAAGGGCACGACAAGGTCATGAGGGGGCATTAAGGTCAGATGAGGTCAAATGGCGTTAGACATGTTGGTGTATGGACATGAAACTTGGGTGGGGTTGATTGTTGATGCCAACAATCTTAAAGGTCACAACAAGGTCATTAGGGTCATTCAATGTCAAATGAGGTCAAATGGGGTAAACTTTGGTGTATCCAGACGAAACTTGGTGGGCGGGGGCGATTGATGATGCCAAAAATGTTAAATTTCAAGACAAGGTCATCAGGGGTCATTCCAGGTCAAAGGCACCGCGAAACCTGAGAATCATTCATGCCAGGTGATCGCGAAACCCAGTTGATCGCGAAACCCGGGGACCGCCTAGTTTGATATTTTGATAATTAACTGCTGGAGGGAAAGTTAATAAAACCCATGATTTTCACCCGCATCATAATCGTCACGAATCTTCCAAACAGGCCAATCGACCAAAAGTCACATTTCGAGATATCGGCGATTGAAGTTTTAGAGAATTGTGAACTTGCATATCTAAAATTTGAAACATTTTAGGAAAATGATTTTATGTGTACATTGTGGACATTGAAACGTTCTTCATTTTGAGCACGCTTCCAATTCAAGTATTCTTTGTTTTTCTTGTCAAAATAGCGATTGGTCTGTTTGCAAAAACAAAAAACCTCCTCTGTGTCTATGTCAAAGGAGACGAAATGCGTATTCGCCTGTTTGGCGTACTCAAAAAGAGTCGATCGACCGCCTCAGACGAACATGTTGAACATACTTTGCCTGCGGAGGGCGCTAGAAATGACTATGCTTTTGTATGATTTTCTAGCCGTCATCATCTCTTACAGGCAAAATATGCCAATGAAGTTAGAAAAGAGGACTGATGAGGTTCTATTTTTTATATTTTGTAATTAGAATTGATTTGATCAAATACTTAATACTTAATGTAAAATATATTACATCAAGCAATAAATATATTAATTTGAATGGAAACCTGTAAAAGCTGTATTTTACGGGGTTTTGTTAGCAGAATTGCTGCCAGAATTTTCTTGTAAAATGTAGGCCTATAGTATTTTTCCTGTAAACTTTAGTACTTAATAGTATAATTGAAAATTCAAAATAATGTACGATAATGTTGATACTCGAAAAAAAATCGAATAAAAGCTCCAGTTGTAGTCGTTTTATACGCCTGGTAAATTGGACATAAAATTTACGGTATTTTGATGTCTAACATTTGAAACCCTGGGTTTTGTGAATTATTGGTTGTGATTTATCTGTTTATTGCTTGAAGGTGTATATTTTGATACTTTTTGCAGAGTAAAAAGAATCAAAGATCACTATTTTATCAAGAAGAAAGCTTTATCTTACTATCAAGTCATTTTTATTTGTATTAAATTTACGAGGCATTTTGACGAAAAATCATTTTAATTCTCAATAACGAAACTATAGGAAGAGTATATTGGCAATTAGAGTCAAATGATGTTTCTAAAAATCTTAAAAACAAACGACTTCGGAGTGTCTATTGGTACAATGTGAAATGAAATGACATTCCCATGGAGATTATTTAATTTTTGTCATCAAACAGACCATTGCGTATTCACCTTTGGAGTCACAACACTCGTACAGGATAGTTGAAAACTTTCTATGACTAAAAAACAAGCCATTTTTAAGATGGCAGTTTTGCCGGCATTTCTACTTCAGTGATCAATGGTTAACTTGTATTTCAAAGACTTCTGACGTTTAATTTCAATTCAATTGCCCAATTTCTGATTCTCAAAGTGGGTATTTTATTGACTGATAATTTTCGTTATTGGATTGAAAGGAAATAATTTCCTCTACCTACTAAATAAAATGAGTGTAATCGGGTTGCATTCAATTATATTGAGTAATTCAATGAGTAATCTTTTAATGTATACCATTAATCATGTATGGCTGATAATGTACTGCAAAAACTAGGGTGTTTAATTTACCACCGCCGTTGGTTCTAGGAGATCACAACCAAGAGGGTGTCCAAATTCAACACAATTTGGTGTATTTAACACTCCATTGTGTTATTTTAACACAACTATGGGTGTTGAAATAGCACCAAAGGTGTGGAATTTTGACACCCTCTTGGGTGTGTTTCCTCCTATCACCGGTGGTGTAATTTAACACCTATGTTTTGCAGTGACTCAAAATCACATTACTTTATTGCGCTTATTTTACTAAATCAATCTCAACTGAGACTGGGACCCTCTAATTGAACCCAACTACCTAACCACGATACTTGTACCTTATATCCAGGGAATATATAACCATTGCATTTATATCCTTACTTTCCTTTCAAATTAATATATTGCAAATTAAATGACTAATATCATACCAGAAGCTGAAAGGGTTTCAACCAGAATTTTTGAATTAGCTATAAAGTGAAATAGGTTACTACATTAGTGCTTGTTTGTGACCTGTTCGGTGTTACAAATTGTCTGTTGTTTGTTTAACCTTTGAATACTAACTATCTGATTTTTATTTTTTAGCTTAATGCAGCTTCACCAATCAATTAATTTCCAGCAACAGGGTAAACTGAGTAATTGTTACTATTTTTGCACAATTTACCGTAACTTAATCCATGTAGGTTTGTGTTAACATTTCTCAAATGAAATAATGGTGTTTTGAGAAATTATTCTCATGAAACTTATATTTGTATCATTACAAACAAAAAAATAACCCTTTAACTATTTCTAAAAACAATTAAAAAGCGCGCTAAAAATTTTGCCATTTAGAAACGAAAATCCTTACATACATGTAATTGCAATTTAACAAATTGCGCGCAAAGCGGCGGAAATTTACCATTTTTAAACTTTTTAATGGTAGAAAAAAAATGTGAGGTTATTTTGGTCAAAAACACCATGAACGAGCATCAATTGGGGATATCCCCATTCCCCACCCCCGGGATTTACGCCTATGAAAGGATCAGAAAAAGACAATACTTGGCCGTAGTTTAAAAATCAAGCAAAATAACTTTTTTGTCCAATTTTTTTTCCAGGCCTAAGTACGAATAATTTATCAGAGCGGCTCCTATTGAACTTTGAATTATAACGGTTATTTACAGGAAACAACTGTAAATCATACAAGAAAACACTGAACAGCATTCTGCTAACAAAATCCCATTAACTATGCAGCTTTTATAGTTTCCACTCCTAAAATTCACTTATATTTGACCGTTTAATGCCTTAGGTTTCCAACATTAAAGGTCCCTTGTCCGTCGCTAAATAGCCTCGTTCCAGGGAACCCAGATTTTACCCGAAGTGGTCAAATTTTTGGTTTATCAGAAGAAGCTACTGTTTTCCTCCCCATTTTACCCTGTGAAATATTAGGGCTAAAGGAGCTTGGTTTGGATGTGATGAGCGAAAATATGACCCATTTTGGTCGACCAATATTAGTTTTACCAGTACTCTATGGATTACAGAATAATGTTTTTAGCTTTCACCTCAAACGGGTTGAATATCCGGCCTCTGATACATACAGATATGGTGTTAAGCTTGAAGCCAACTATCAAGATTAAACATTTAGAGCCTAATAAAAAATATTCAATATATGCCATTTTTGGAGAGGCCTACTAATTAGTGTGTTCGTCAGTGCGTTGTATTTTCACACATGCACAATCCTGTAATACTCGCCCAATATATCTTGTTTTCAGTGTTTTGCTGAATCATTTTTTTACAATATACTGTAAATTTTCACAGTAATTATTTGGCCGAATTGTTTGTCATTAAAAATACTGCAAAATTATATTTTTAGTGGTGGCAAATCGTCCCAGATAAACCGTTTACACACATTGTACTAATATGAACTTCGACCAGGCTTCCATAGGCTACCCAGTGTTGATCGAGAGAGGAGATGAATCTCGCAATATCCCATTGATCGATAGATCACTTTATAAGCTGTCGTATGGTGGTTTTCAGGTACAGCAAACAGACGAATACAGATTGTTTGGAAGACTTTCATTTGGCGTTTGGGTATGATTTCCAAAAGTGAAAATCTATTATATCTACAAATTGGAATGTTATTTTTGTTTAATAATTGGTATATGAAAAGAGCTTGTGATATATTATCATTATATGCAGAAAAACTCAATTTCGCCAAAATGGTCGATTGGCCTGTTTGGAAGACTCATGACGATATGCATGTGAAATGAAACATGATCCCCCAAGCCAAAAGCAAAAGAAGAAAATAGTAGTTTTGATTTTTTTGATGAAGATATATAAACTTGTACCTTTTTAATGCAATTTTCTTTCATATTGGATAAAATTTTGGAAAGATGTCATCTGAAACAAATTACGGACTAAAATTCATTAAAAATAAAAGAAAATAATTTCTGGAACTGAATTACAATGTTAACGTGTGTATGTATAAACAATGATTTAAGGATATACAAGTACTTGTGGGCCTTATCTTTTCTCTATATGTGTTTAGGTTAAAGCTTTAGGAAGGCTCTCTAAATGAGCGTTTTTGGAAATGACACTGTTTTGGGCTCATCCACTAACCCCGACAGATTTTGGAGTCAATAAATTTTTCAAAAATTATCATGATATTACTAAAGACTTATTGAACGACGCGGTTTAAGAGGGGATCATGTAGAAACAAATGCAAGTAGAAAATGCCACCTAAGATTCCCAAAATTAACGCTTGGAAATCTCCAGTGTCCAAATCGAGCAGATCTTGTCCGCCCCCACCGCAGATGTTTTGGGTGGTTCCCGGTATTTCGCCTCCTTTATTTTTTAATGCTGTGGAGGCATTGCCTTTACCCCCAACAAAAAAAAAAAAAAAAACGGCTAAAAATGGTTTCCAAACCCTGATTTTTAAACAAAAAGTCGATAATTTGGATGGTACCCAGATGGTTCTGGTGGTTCCTGATGTTTGTCGGCTCATATGGGTTTTCATGGCGAGTATCTTCGCCCAGACCCCAATCGGCTATTTTGGTTCAAATAAGCTCAAATTTATATTTTAAACAAAAGTAGATATATTTGGATGATACAAAGACGGTTTCTGATGTGGTTTCCGTTGCTTTAGGCTCTTGGGGTGTTTTAAATCGGTTGGGAACAAAAGTCGGTTATATGGTTTCAATGGTCAAAATAGGATATTTTAAACAAAAAATAACAATTTGCATGGTTCATGGGTTCAATGTTTCTGGAAGGTTTCCGGTATTTTCTGCCCTTTTGTTTCATGTTTGTGGAGCATTGCCTGGACCCGAACCGGCTCTTTTTGTTCAAAAATGTTAAAATACCGATTTTAAAAAGTGGACAATTGGATGTTTCCCAGTGGTTTTTGGGTGGTTTTGTTGTTTTCTTCGGCTTTCTCTTGTGTTCATGTTTGTTTTGAGCATGGTATGGACCCCCAAATCGTTTATCGTGTTCACAATGGTCAAAATAATCTTATTCTGACCATTTTAAACAAATATTTGCTGACTTTGGATGGTTCCCAGTTGTTTTAGGTGTTTTTTTCGGCTCCTTTGACTTTGCATGAGTATTGCCATGGCTCCCGAATCGGCTCTTTGGTTCAAAATGGTTCAAAATAATGATAAAAAAAAAAATAATGATATAAACAATGTTGAAAATGTGCGGTTTCGAGGGGTTATTGAGTGGTTCCTGGTGTTTTCGGCTCATTTGTGTTGCAGTGGTTGTTGAGCATGAAGGACGCAAAAATGTGTTCAGTCTAGGTAAAATTGGGACCTTGATAGAAAACATTATTTCAAAAAGCCTTGTTCCTTGACATAATATTTCTAATTTATGTTTATTGTTATTGTCCCTGCATATGTGGTATAAAATTATGCCAAAATTCCTTTGGAAATTGGTTTTCCATGGGGATGGGTCCAGGAATCCTTTGTCACAAACGGAATAGGAAGACTTGAGTCATTCTTAAAGTGTAAATAGTAGAGGGAACATTGGGTGGTTTCCTGAAGTTTTTTTAGGTGGTTCCCGTGTCTTGGTTCCTTGTTTTTCAGTGTTTGATTAGAATTGTCTGGACCCAAAATCGACTATTTTGGTTAAGGTGGCCAAAATAATGATTTGTAACAAAAATTATTGAAACACAAAGGGACCGAAAACATTCACGGTAACCACCTAAAACAATCTGTGAACCATCGAAAGTATATAATTTTGCTTATGTTCAGAATTTGAAAAAAAATAGCCGAGATATTGTAGAGGGAGCCCGAAAACACCGGGACTCACTTCCAAAACATGCTAGAGACCACCATTCACAATGTCCAGATTGTTTGAAAGTCATAATTTTGACCATTTGAAACAAAATGCGCCCATTTGGGTTCAGGCAAGCTCAACAAACATTGAACAAAAAAGGTACCAAAAACACCGAAAAAATCATATAGCAACTATCGGGGAAACATTCCAAGTAATATTTGTTAAAAATCCTTATTTTGACCATTTCAAACCACTGGCACAAATTTTATCAAACAAACATTGAAAAAACTAAGGAGCCAAAACAACGGAAACCATCTGGAAAACCATACTGGAAACCATTAAAAGATCAGTATCTCTTTAATTAAAAATCATAATTTGACCATTTTGACGAGTGGGGTCCATGTAATGTCCAATACACCATTGAAACACAAAGGAGCCGACCACACACAGGATTTAAGTTGTTGTTGAGACATTTGTTCATTTTCGTGACCATTTGAGACCAGTGTGTATATAGTGAACCTGGGTTGGATGTTGAGACCTTCTTGTGTTTTTGAGAACATTGAGTGTTTTGAGGACCTTTGATATTGAGTCCGTTGTGTGTTGAGACCTTATGGGTTTTGCCCGTTTGTTTTTGAAATCTTCTTGATGTTTGAGGCCTTTGTGTGTTTGAGACCTTAAGTTTTTAGACCTGTTTGCGTTTTGGAGATCTTGTTTTGAGACCTTGATGTTGGGACCTTTGGGGTTAAGACCGTTACCATTTTGAGACATTGTGTAGTTTGGATACCTTTGTAAGTTTTGAAACCTTCGTGTTTTAGACCTTTTGCCTGTTTGTGAGGAACATTTGCTTGTTTTCTCGACCTTTGTTGTTTTCTAGACCCTTGTTGTTTTTTGAAACCTTGTTTCTTTAGACCTTTGTTTTTAGACCTTTTCTCCAGATTGACATTTTGACAGTGTTGGCTGGCCCATATTCAAAGCTGTACAATGTAGGGTATAATCATTGTTGGTGTTTGAGTTGTAGAGCCATACTTCCGATTTCAACACAGAATAAATTGGTGTAATAACCCTGTTCTTGCAAGTCAATAGCAGACAAGCATATTTGTTTTCTTCAGTGTGGGTGTGCGTTATGGAATGTTTTGTTCAAAAGGAATAGTGAGTTTAATCATAATGAGGAACTGGGCGCCGTCATTACAAGAACAAGATCCGGTTTTTTGTGCCGTGGTAAGGATGTCGGTAGTTTTTTTTTTTTTTGTTTTAATTGTAGATTACTTGCAACTTTTGTTGGCGTCGTTCAGGTCGCAATAAAAAAATTCCAGGGACTGCTCAGGAAATTTTCAAGAGTGCCAAAAGCTTATGCGGAGAACATAATTATGATGCCACGTATATCTACTTGGTATGCATGTTTTACGATTATTGAGGACACGTGGGCGAGGAGTGGGAGGTTCTTTATTCCACATTAAGACACAATTGTGTTGATTTTTTTACACCAGGAACAAATTATTTTTGGTGAGAAGTTTGGGGGGTTTTATATTAAGAAACCATTTCAGAATGAATTCATTATGCGTGTAGACCAAATAAATAAAAAAAAAATCACAAGGACTCAGAACTCGAGACGGAGGAAATACTAACCCCCCCCCTGGGAACTAAAGTTTCAATCAAAAAAGCCATGTTTTTCTAAACCAAATAGTATATTTAAAAAAAGCTGGTTATACGTCTAAGAATAAGTTTTCTGTTAAAAAACATGCGTTTTGATACGACCAAACAAAAAATTGTGTATTGGAGAGTAACCCGCCCGACCATATTTTGAAAATCAAGCCCTGTACTAAAAAGTTTCCTCCCTAATATTTTTATTGATTTTCAACAATTTATTTTCAAGTTGTTTTTTAACGATTGTCTCAATATTGTTGGTGTTTTTTGATGGTTCCTTGGTAAGCTTTGGCAACTTCTCTTTAAGATTTTCAATAAAAAGAGCTTCAAGTATCAATATTAATAATTACATAGGCCTATGTGTGATGCATTAAAAAATCGCCCCGGCCTACCCTATTTGGAATTATTGGATTCTCGATCCCCAAACTGGAATCTAATAAAATGTTCCATCAGAATCCAAGGTTTTACAACATAAGTGGTTTTGTTATTTTTTTGTTTTTGTTTGTTGTTTATTTGTTTTTGTTTGCACTGAATTCTCGCCGACATGCCAAGTTTCTTAACGAAAGTTTGTTATTTTCTTTTTTAAAAATCCTGTATTTGAATTTTTGAGCGTCAGTAAACTTTGTTTAATTCAAAATGTTAGCACACAAAGCTATGAAATGATCGCCATTACCAACGGACCCCCGGTATTGGAGGTTCTTTTTTTTACATTATTTCTTTTGGTTGTTTTATTTTGGGCATAATCAGCCTTCTACTTTGATACACTGACCACAAACTAGGTGCGAAAGTATAATGTAATGTCTTATTTGTTTGTTTTGATGTTGTGGTAGTCGAAGGTGTTTTTTTCGAAGATTCTTTATTCGAAAGGCTATTAATCCTATAGTTTTTACTCTGAGAGGTTTTAAGTCCGAAAGGGCGTTTGTCCGAATTTCGGAAACAAAAGCCCCCTCGGAATTTAAAACCCTCATATAATTTTTACGGAACATGCCCTTCGGAGCAAAAAATCCATGTTATTTTGTTCGGAGAAACGCCACTTCGGAAGAAAGACAAGAACTCAATTTTGTTTCGGACTCAGCGCCCCCTTTTTTGTTTTCGGGGACAAGCCCCTTCGGGACAAAAAACCCTTTTCGAACGATAAACCTTCGGGAAATAACCGTTCGAGTAATGATCTTTCGGAAAATGAACACTTTTTTCGGACAAAACGACCCTTCGGAGTACAAACTTTTCGGACATATAACACTTCGAAGAAAACCCTATCGGAATATGACTTACATAGAATAGCTTGTGTTTAGGACAAACGACCCTTCAGGGATTAAAAAAACCCTTCGGAGAAATAAACCTTCGGAATAAAGTCTGTTCCGTATTGGTTAACCCGTTTTCTAGCCGTCATGTTATTTCCTTACTATTTGTATGCTCAACAGAAAGGCAAGTATAACAGATACTTCACAAAATGGAACCACAGTCCCATCGCAGTTTAAAAGCAGATGCATCTAAAGTGATGAGACAGTTTTATGACAACTTAAGCCTAAGTGAAAGAGGACAATTGGCGTAAAAAGACGTGTTCAAAAAGACAAAACGAACGGTGGGTTTGATGGCGAAGAATCTGGAGGTATGCGTTCTCCATTATGTAACTTGTTACCACGCTGAATACATGCGACTTTCATCATGTTATGGTTACAGATATTAGAAACGTTATGGCTGACAATCTCACTGGTTTCATTGACATTCATTCCTTGTCTTCAGTTTCAAACAGGGATCATGCCCTGCATGGGGAAACCATATAGGGGGAGTCCAAGCAGTCTATGGGCGTTTGTCTCTGACTGTGAGAAGTTTTCAATGCCTTCGTTGATTTATTTAGGAAATAAATGCGTAAATAGGTATCATTTAACACGTTTGAGGTGTATGTAGGTAAGGGAATACTTTGGTTTTTAAACTAAAAAATTATGCTTTTTTAGTTCTTTTTACGACACTCTACTCGGACATTCATATTTTTGATACTTTTGTGCCATTATCACTGTGTTATACTATAGCCTCTAGAAATGGTAGTGGCAAACATCTTGAGTAAGATGGTGAAAAATCATAATAAGAACTGCGATAAATATACCTATAGATAAAAAAAAGCACCTGGTATTTCATCTAAGTTTAAGATAAGGCCAAGTAAAACAATATACGAGTTTCTCGTCCCGCCCACCTCCATATTGGCCGTGGTTTTGTTTACTATTTACCTTTCAAGAAAAAAAAAATCGGGAAAAAAACAAAACAAAATTCCTTGGATTATTCGGCTTGATCTAGAGTCCCTTTCCATCTTCGCAACTGTTAAACTCCCTCGACCGTACACTGCGACAGTTATCAAACTCCAGGGAGATAGCTATAGTCGACATTATGCAAATGAGACGTCCACTTTGGAATGAAAAGAGCAAAAAAAAAAAAGGGGGGGGGGAATAGTCCAGACGAAAAACTAATTTTTTTCACTTCGCCTAAAGTCTTTAACATAAAAATGAAGTGAGTGCTTCAGGATGTGCATTACGTTATTTTTTCTGTAAATTTCTCTGTAACTATACATCCCTTTGAGTGTTTGCTTTTATAGTACAGGGTGAGTCAAAAAAAACTTGACCCTGATTGTGTCCGCCATTTTGAAATGTCAAGTAACGTATATCTAACATATGTGATATCATCTGAAACCTTAGTTCATTATCTTTAATTTGCTGCAAAGATTATTCACATCGGTTAGGTATAGACCGAGTTACAGTCGTTTGAATCAACAGTCGGTTTTCTGCTCTGTCCACGGATTCACATTCATGCATTAAAATGAACGGCGTTTAGCGAAGGAAATCAGTGTCCAGAAGAAAATCGGGCTATTATTGACTGCAGGATAAATGTGACGCTATTTAACCCCACAATTTACCACCGATGCCCTCTTACCGTTTCTACGTCCTCATCACTCATAACAATCATTTGAAAAATAAAATAACTTGATACGCGTATCAGGTTTTGGAGGAGTTGAATGAATCATACCATGAAGGAACAGAAATCAGTGACAACCTCCTGAGCTGAGGTTTAAAGTATTGTCTATATTTGTAGACCAAAATAAACAATATCACGTAGGCCTACATCAAAGTGTTTCAAATAAATCTTACCATTATCACTGGTTTTTGAACCATTAAGATACCACTTTTTTGACATAAACATAGACATACCCTTATCATCATTTTGGGGAGTCATTTGCTTAGTCGGGCGCCGTGCATTCAAATGAGAATCCGTGGATAGGGTGAAAAGCGGACTACTTGATTCAAACGACTGTAGCTCGGCCTATACTTAACCGATTGGAATTATCTTTGCAGCAAATTAAAGATAATGAAATAGGCTTTCCGATGATAGCACATATGTTAGATATATATTATTTAAAAACTCAAAATGGAGGACACAATCCGGGTCAAGTTTTTTTTTACTCACCCTGTATATACTGAGTACACGTGTTCTTACCCCAAATATATTGGAATGTCTAGAATTACTATACTAGGCACTGGAAATGAGAAAAAATTGAAATACGTAATGTGAATTGTCTTGTCTGGCTTGAAGTCAAAGTGTATTTCTACGTCGACAAATGAACTGATTCACCCTATTTTATGTGATATCGTGATATGACACATACCTATACAGAACACTGAAAAATACGTGTTTCTGTTTTGATCAATGACATTAGATCATGTTTTCTTTATGGAGAAAGTAAATCACAAAAAATGTAAATCAGAATGTTTTTATATTTGATGCACATTTCAGTATGTAACATTAAAGGGTAATATCAACTTCTCAAGCAGAAAAAATATGATTTCCTATTGGGTTTGGATAACGTAACTCACCCATAAGAAAATCACACAAATTTGCATGCCTTGCGAAGAAATACGAAGGAAATGTGTACTTTCCTCGAGGCAGTCCGTATCAGTGACATATACTAATAACAGAATAACAAGATAATTAATACCATAGTTGTTTTCGGGCATTTTTTCAGCTCAACTTGGACCACATTTTCGTTATAATTGCCCGTAAAAGCTAATGCGTTAAGTCACTTTTGTTGCAACAAACCAGATTTGAAAAATCACCTTTTCAATATGTTATAATTTAAGCGAAATTAGTATATAGTCGTACATTAATGGCGATGGTAAACGAGTTCAAATTTATCGTTACTTCACACATAAACATAGGTAATGATCATCAAGATAAGTGCACAAGAGAGCGCAAAAACGTCTTGCCATAATAGGCGATGACTTTCAGAAAAAATACGAAGAGAAAGACTCTGTCTTCGGTTCGGTTGATGACTTTATCGCGTTGATCCGTAAACAAGGAGCCGCTGATAGAATCTTTGATGTTTTAGCAATGAATGAATGGAATTTGCGACAACTGATTGATACAACTGGCCTATAACAACAAGTCTTTGGCTTTTTATGTTCAGGTGAAGATGATATATGAAGCATCTAAAAAAGCTGGAGCCCAGGTACACTCATCAGGAAATATATTGTATACGGGGGACTGTATATAAAGCAGACGTTTGGCGAGTTGATTCGAATGGAGGAACCAGCGGTAAGAAAACGCCGTCGCTGGCTACATTTCTAAGTCAGATCACGTTTTCTACCCATTGATGGAGCATGGCACCTGACCTTCTTTGAGTATCTTCTTTGCCGCCTGATCCACAAAAGAACATCATTTCCCCACCTTCCGTTAAATAAAAATTGCTACGACCTTTGTTATCGAACAATGCCAAATCTCATGCAGTCCCAAACGGCAAAAAAGGTCATCACACATTCCGTTCAAAGAACTTACTTGTACATCAGAGAAGATCTCTCTGGTAGGTAACATGCAATGGAGGCTTATGGCAAGGTGTGTACCTAATCAGTGTAATTTAAACATGGATAAATTGATATGCTTTTGGAAGTTTGGTCCCGGGAGTTGGACGGAATAAATCTTCTTGTGACATCATTGTTATGGGAATGTTACAATTTCCCAGCTACTTAGGGACATTGAGAGGGTCACAAGAGTTATTTAGTATTTGGTTATTGAACAAAAGTTTCTCCGTTTAATGAAAATAATTTCCGGAGGTAAAGGACAGGCAACACTGACGGCGAAAATGATATATGGCTAAAGGATGTGGTAAGCGTTGCCGGGCAAAAGCGCAAGGTAAAGGATTAAATCCTCTGACGGTAATATCAGCTAATGCTATCTTAGGTAATAATCAATACAATCAATTTTCCGTGCTCAATCCGATGGGTAGAAAACCTTGCTAGATTTGAAACACAAACTGTACCTGCAAATCTCCTATGTGAACCATCGCACAGAAGCTTCTGAAGTGTGTCCGTTGGTTTGAGCTTTATCCATGATGGTCTTGACAAGACCCTAAACTATTTTACAGACTCGAAACTTTTACAGATCAAAAGGATTTTTCACAGTATATCTTACACCAATATATATTTTTATCGAAATGTTTTTATTTGAACCCCATATGAAGACCATGATGGATATTGCTTTAAATGTGTGAATGGATTACTGTATAAGGTATCCATATTATTTTCCATACACTGCTGGAGCCTTGAAGCCGCTCCAATCGGTCGGTCGAGATTTGTTACATGTTACATTTTCATATGCATGTTTAAAAAAAGGGCAATTTATGAGGGATTTTTAACATTGCTTTTAGCCATATTAGGAGTGGGCTTATGGCCGGTCGTGGGATAGCCGGGGGAGGGGATAGGAAGGGGTGCTCCTCCCTGGCTCGAAATTTCGAGGACAGAATGGAATAACATTTACCTGTCCCGATTTTGAGAGATTGTTACCAACTTTGGCCACTATTTGTTCCAAATGTACGTAAATTTAGGCTACATTTAGGGGCGTTCGCTTGCATTTGGCCCCGTTTATTACTGGAACAGTCATCTAGACGATAGGGGAATTTAGCTCACTTGTGCTTATTATCCCAGTATGCCCCAGATTAAAGGCCGCAGTTTCCACATTGGAAGCTTTCAGTGGCCCAAAAATTCTAAATCTAAATTTTGAGCTATGTGTTCCGATTTTTTTCCTTTCAACTTGCTACTTATGGAGGCATATCGACCCAAAAAAACACATTCTTTCAATGTCGAACTATAGTATTTCTTTTTCTTTTTAGTTGTTTCAAACCAGCTGTTTTGTATTTAGTGTGGTGTTGTATGGTGTAAAATCTTAACGTCTATGGTAAAGACATGTTTAAGCCTAACCATGATTGCCAGCTGTTTCCCATAGGCCTACTTGCGCACACTTTCATTGCAACTTGGAGAATGTGTCCTTGGGCAGTGCAACAAGTTACCCCTTCAAGAGTGGGCCAAAGGTCATTTGGAGGTCATTAGTTAGGCGTGACCAAAATGGTCAGAATTATGAAAATCCTTGCTCTTTCACATACTTTCGCACATTTAATGGTAGCTCTGAGAATTATGAACTTTCTTATCATCTCACTATGGATGAGGTGAAGTGTTGGGAGGATCTTGTGAATCGGCTACCTTTGTGTAAGGCTTAAGCTTGATTTTAAATGAAATCAGTGATCTGACTTAGCATCTTGGAAAGTCCCATATAGTCGTTAAATTTACCTTTTTTATTGTACCAATATTTTTACATCACATGTCCTTCTTATTTCAAAATGCAAAAAAAGCTAGACCTCCAGAAGCTTCTCCTGGTCAAATGTAATTTGAAAGTAAATTATTCGGTGACAAAATTCATATTCAAACATACAAGTGTAACAATAAATTGCAATAATTGTATATTAACAGCTTATTTGCTTGTGATTTATTTGTATTTAAATATAATAGGAAAGTATATCAAATCCAAAATCAAGAGAAACTGAGATCAATTGATGGATGGATCCGGAATAAGTAGGTACTGAGATCATGGATGGATGGATCTGAAATCAATAAGAACTGGGATGAATTGCTGGACGGAGAACTTTCTATTGGAACATCAACCAGGAATATGATTATAACAAGTAATTGAGACATTTGTGTAACAGAAACATGTCGATAAAATCCTGTAAACTTTTTAACAAGAGGTCAAAAAGTGTGAGATGATTTAGGAGTGCACCAAGTGGTGTTTCTTTGTGCGGTCTTATATTCTTGGGAAACTAAAGAGTAACACTGAATAAATAAAAAAACACATGCCTAAGACGGACTTAAATGCTCCATCACAAGTCTTTTTTTTTTTTTTTGTGTGACTCTCATGTAAACATTTGATGGTCTTTTTGAAAGTGTTTTTTCTTGGAAATTAAAGGATGTCCGATTTAAAGTATAAATTTCAATCTTGATAGAATGACATATGACCCTTCCCCAAACCCCGATCTGTAAAGTTCTCGCCGATATTTTCCTCCGATTTGTGACAGCGAGAAACGTGATTTTGTGAACCCCCCATAGATGACTTGTAAATAATATTGGTCGACCAAAATGGAGAACATTTTTTTCGCTCAATACCTCCAAACCAAACATCCGTTTCAACCCTAAGATTTCACAGGTGAATGAGACGAGGCTATTAACGATCGGCCATGGACCTTTAATCTCGTTTGGGAATAAGAAAGTCGACTTTTTCACAAAGTATGCATACAGTGTTGTGCATTAAACCGACAGAAGGTTGACATTAAATATATAGTTTCGTATTTAAGTTATACATTTAAATCAAAGGGACACTGGCACATAGAGCCCTTATAGGTGGCTATTACAATATTCCTTGCTGTAAATCTGTTTAGCGTACAACATAAGTTCCAATCTATTCATTACATCATTACAGCTATTTAAGGAATTTTGTATTTTACTGGAAATGTACCTGTGTCCCATTAAAGATGCATTTCGTGATCCACAGCCTCGTCCCCGACTTGCTTAAAGAGGGTGGGATTTTTTTTATCATCTGCAAGTATAATATAGTTCGCCTAATCTTACGTGCAAACTCGATCTACTCTGGATGATATTTATTTATGTCCATAAAAGGAACAGAAATTACAAAACAGTTGCCTATGTGACAACATGATACAAACATTTTATCAAAACGCACGATCAGAATCAACCGAAAGCTTGGAAATGACTTTTCTGGAGGATATCTAGTGAACCATAAACAAAATTAAAATGCTAAGATCACAAAATGCACTTTTAATAACAAATCCTAAAAATGCCCAAACGTCCGATATGTGCTGGTTCTGAAATTTAGAAATAATACTTTTGTGATTTGTATCAAGAATGGTACCAATTAATAAACATATGCTTTTGTTATATTATCTACCGTTTGTGATAAAAAATATTATTTTATTTCGGTGTGAAACTAGAGAAAAGATTCTTAGCAGGGAAAGCACTTAATTTTATTATGCAAGAGAAAAATTGAATTCCCCAAGTGCTATATTGAGATGATACAATGTGTTGAGATCATAGAAATGCTTCCTCTTCTTACCGTATTCAAACAGAGGTTCTCAAATAAAAATCTAGCCAGAGATGGGTAGAACGTCTTGTTGCTTCACTGAACTCCGCAAGGTCCTTGCCTGTGCATTGTTGCTCCAACAGTGGGCAAACCGATGATTTTGATTTTGTAATCACGTGATCAATAAATATAATATGGCCATCAATACAATAAATACAATTAAGGATATGTCGCACTGCATTTGTCCAGTCAGAAGAAGCTGTAATTCGTTCCACTGCCTCATCAAATGATTTCTTAACTTTGTCTTTTTTGTATTTTTAACTCACTGTACTCTCATCATGCCCCGTCAGAGGACACAATCTGATGTCAGTCTGGAACACCTGTCCTTATCAGGGCAGGCATCATCGGATGACAAGTCAGATGGCGTCTCTGTGCTTCAACTGAATATGGAAGGACTCAGGGCAAAGATCAACATCATTGAACATCTTACACAAACGCACAAAGTCACTGCGATTCTCCTCGGGATTCTCCTCCAAGAGACATACGCAACTGACAGTTACATCCTGAAAATTTGCGACTATACTCTAGCTGCAC
>JAMKCH010031175.1:0-16594 GCA_023653785.1 Ophioderma brevispina | reverse complement strand
ATATTTGGCGAGTTCCTACAGAGATTGTGAATGTGTAGGGGTGAATAATATCTACTGACTAAACCACAATGTTTAACATGGAACTATATCCAGTTAATAGGAGGACCACCATCCTTCTCAAAATTACGTCAGCCAATCATTTCACTGAAATTAAAGCACTATGTGCAGGACGAACACTTGAAAACTTAATAGGGTATCACAAATATCAACCAAGTTTTTTTTTTACGGTTGAGTATAATATTATTACCGGTTGTTGTAAAATATTTTAGTCAAATAGCAGCTGTGCTGTTAAAATTATACCGGAGGAATTGACTGTGAAACAAGTATTTTTATGGAATTTGAAGGAGATCCACTTATAAAAAACAGGTCTGGAAATTTGATATAAATTTACATATTTCTCTTTTTCAAATACAGTAATTTTCATTTGTTTACAGTATTTTCATGTTACTTATGACTGTCATTTTGCAGTGTATTTTGGCTGTTTTAAGATAAAATTATTTCATGAAAACTTCGTTTTGATCAAGTGTGGAAACAAATATCTACCAACGTGGGAAAAATTGTCTACCAAGTTCTATTTTCAGAAAATGCATTTTTATAGGAAAAAGTTAATTCCTTAACATTTCAAAATGGCGAAAATATATAACATGTAGTAGATCATTAAATTGCGACGGAGAAGCTATTTTTTCACATGAATGCCACAAAGCACGCTATAGAAAACTATAGCATATAGGAATTCGTGATATGTTCTGAAAAATAACTGTTAAATTAAAAAAAAAGGAAATTGAATGTATTAAAGAAAAAAATAAAAAACTTAAAAAAAGCAAAATTAATAATATTTTATTTCCATGATTATGACATGCCTAACTAAAAAAATAAATGTTTTTCCCCATTCAACCTGATGCACAATCACCACAAGGATATTCGCCCGCATGACGTGGTTCTGCCATTGCATACGGACTCACAAGAGACGGGGAACAGTGCTGATTATTCCAGGTGGATTAACCCCGTTAACTTTTTATCAATTACCATTGTCGCATCCCATGCAGCGCGTTGAATCAAAGGTTGATGGAACTGGCGTTTTTGAATTGGTAAATTTCTGAACAAATATGGATCGCAGGGAGGTTAAACTTGAACTGTAGGGCAATAGGAGTAGTAATGTTTGAAAATTAGGGTTGCAAGTCAATAAAACCATTTTAATTACGTTTTAAGATGGAAAAATGCGACGGTAATTCTAGAAAAATTCAGATTCAGTGAATTAAATTATTGCAAATTTCGACCAAGAGCGATGGATTTGCAAAATAAAAGGTATTGTCTTTTGAATTTTGTGAATATTGGCTACAAAGTGCAAGAAGTGCGCATGTTGAAAGATACTCCGGCTTTAAGTTAGAGCAGGATTTTGTAACCAAGTACTAAGTGTTTTAAAAAATATATGCAAATTCTATGTTAATCAGCCATTGTTTTAAAATGGTTAAATTACAAACCTTGTAAAATGTAAAAACTTTTTGGGGGGCTTCTTCAAAAATATTATCTTTCAATTTTATCCAAAAAAATCCTATATGTACTCAACTTTCCGCGTTCAGGCGTTGACTTGAGATCTGTCCCCTATAGTAACCCATTTCATGTCTTTAACATACACCACTTAAAATAGCCATTTCTTTTTATTTCTTTAATTACACGAAGTCTAAGTAACTCAAACTTTCAAACGCCGTTTTCTCAGAAACTAGATTAAATGCTGATTGATTCGAAGTATGCAGAACCCACGCCGATTGACTATCTTAAAATTAATCTTAATTCTCTAAATCTAATCTAATTTAATTAAACCATGCCGTGACGTCACTCTATTTATAAAAAACCATGTCTAATTTCTACGAATTTCTGTTACCAGTCTTAGTGTCGATTCGTATCTACGAATCTACGGTTACGTGATGCGATTCGATCGTACGAAACTCGTACTTAACATGCTTAACAGAAGATTCGTAGAAAGTGATCTCACGATTTAGTAAATAGATTGACCATGATGTAAACGAATAAAATGGGTCAACAAAATTAATAAACAGAATCATGTCGAATAACGACTTGGGCTACAGAGTTATTTTTGTTGTCTGAAGTTTTGTTGTACTGTTATTATTTTTGTTACCACGTGTTGTTTTTGTTAAAACTTTAGGCACTCCAGTGTAACATATTTGATTTTTTAAAATTTCACCATTTTGGTCTTATAACATGGTGGATCTATTTCATGCATTCAGCCTGTCCTTCACCTTATTCAGGCCTGGAATCTTTGTCAGGTATTTTCAAAATACATAGCTTTGGTTCTTGTTTTGCGGCATTAAAATATAATTTTTGATGTTTTTGTTGTTCTAACTTATTTCAATCTTTAAAATTTTCGGACTGTATGTGATTACATTTTTAAGCCTATGCTGAATTTCATTTTACTTCAGATGGAAGTAGCAACTCTAATTTCTTAAAATGCGGATTAATTCTTGTTTTCGACCCTTTATACAATTTATGAAAGTTCGGTTCGGTTATGTTTAGGCCTCCTGTTTAATGATATCGTTTAGAATTGGAATGCAGTTTTACGTTGGTCAATCGTGAGTGATTAATATGTTTTTTCAATCATTTTGTATTATGCAATGATTATGATAGTGCTGATGTCAAAAACCAAACATATTGGCGTGGGGACGGGCATCTATATGTAACACGTAAGGTTCTTCACAAGTTTTAGGGGGGTGCAGAGGGGTACAAAATGTAGGGTTACTTGAGGTAAAATACCCATATTTTTACCATTCTGACGAAAGTACGAAAGCTACTAAAACAAAAGGCCCACTATATGAACATTTCGTCTGTAATGGCCCAACCAAAAAAGGGTTTTATCTCAGCTTCGTTTGCCCTGAAACCTCCAGCGTCTTTTATTTTGAGTCAAAAGTATGTGCTACCTGAATTTTTGATCGTCATTTGCCTTTTGGATCATTTTGGACACCAAAAGGCAAAGACGATTAAGACACTATGAAAAACATTCACAATGCAATTCCATAAATCGCAATTTAAAATCTATGGTAGCGTGAGATGAAGCTGAGACAATTCCCCCACGGTAGGGACGTGCCCCCGGTAGTCTACCAAATAGGACCCATCTATACCAATTTTAGGTTGAAAAAGATGTAGCTATACAAATATGTAGATTTTTGGCCAAATTTAACACAAATATGCCATTTTCCCTCAAAATGTCGACGTTATTAGCAAAGTTTGGCTGCAGATTTAGGAAAATTGACCCATTGTTCCAAACAAACTTGATAACATTTTTAAAAAGGGACCTATTACTATACTAAAATGGCAGAAAAAAGGAGTCTTTCAATGAGACCCATATTTGCGGCGCCCGCGTCCAGTATGTTCATTATATGTTGAGTACCCTCACCGGACTAATTTTTGGTCTAAAATGAATTACATTTTCAAGACCACATCGGTGAGACTGCCAAAATATGGACAAAAGTTATACCATTAGTGTAAATCCTTGGCATACTCCGGGTGGGAATAGAGGGAATAGTCCATTTCAAAATTAAATCTTGTCCTGTATAAACTCTCATGAGTCGGTCGTTTTAAATATGTGTCCAAAGTGTATGATTCTGCAGTTAGCTTGATATATGCGTTATATGGATACAATATCGTTGCCTAATAATTCCTAGGTATTAATCCTAATAAAGCCATTCCTCCTGGCAGGCATCCGAAAATGTGGTTGGAATCCAAGTGCTATCCCGGGGGAATTGAACAAGTATTAATCTTGTCCCGTATAAACTTGATATCCATAGGAGTGTTCACGTATGGTACCTGAGACTCAAGACACGCACAGGGTTGTTTATAAAACGGGGACCCCGAAACGGGGACCCCAAAAACGGGGACCCCAAAAACGGGGACCCATTAAAAAACATTTCACATGTGTTATAAATGGTTTAATTGGGGTCCCCGGTTTTTCGCTTTGGGGTCACCGTTTTATACATCCCTATATGGGGAGGATGTATAAAAACGGGGACCCCAAAAAACAGGGGACCCTCGTTTTTTAGCTGAGGAGAATGAGCTCCGTGTTGTGTGCATAAGTTGTCATATGACATGACCCCAAGTGATGTAGATGGTCTGTAAGTGGGGGGTGTGTGTTGGGTTTGGGTGTGTGGGTGTGTTGTACGATGTTTTAATATAAAAGAACCCTATTGCTGAAAAGAAACGCAGCAAGTTTTATATGTAGAAGAATATAAAGATTCCCAGGTCACCATATTTCTAACCCCAATTATAAACTCATTACTAGCCTTTGTGGGTGCAGGTGCGTGAGTTGGCATTTTCTTTATTATTTTGGTGTGAATTTGTGTGAGGATATGGACAGTGGTAAAATGGGAGAAACTTTAAGCTTAGTACTGCTAATTGAGGGAAAATAATGGGGGTCCCCGTTTTCGGGGTCCCCGTTTTATACATCCCGTATATTGGATCGATAAAAGGGGATCCCAAAACGGGGGACCCCGTTTTGCAAGCTTAGGAGAAAATAATGGTGGTCCCCGTTTTCAGGGTCCCCGTTTTATACATCCTATATGGGGATTATAAACGGGGACCCCAAAAACGGGGACCCCTGTTTTTTCAGTCAAGCTGAGAGAATTAGCTCCGTGATTTGTTTGCATAACTTTCATATGACAGGACCCCAAGTGATGTAGATGATCTGTAAGTGTGGGTGTGGTGTGTTTTGGGTGGGTGGGGTGTACAATGTTTTATATAAAAGAACCCATTGTGAAAAGAAACGCAGCATTTTTTATCAGGGTAGAATATAAATTCCCAGGTCTCCATATTGTTCTTAACCCAATATAACGTCATTTATAGCTTTTGTGGGTGCAGGTGTGTGTGAGTGCCATTTTCTTTTATTTATTTTGGTGCATATTTGTGGAGGCTAGGACAGTGGTAAAATGGGAGAAGAAAGAAACCTTAAGCTTAGTACTGCTAATTGAAGGGAAAAAATGGGGTCCCCGTTTTCGGGGTCCCCGTTTTATACATTCCTATATGGGGATGTATAAAACGGGGACCCCAAAAACGGGGACCCCTGTTTTTTCAGTCAAGCTGAGAGAATTAGCTCCGTGATTTGTTTGCATAACTTTCATATGACAGGACCCCAAGTGATGTAGATGATCTGTAAGTGTGGGTGTGGTGTGTTTTGGGTGGGTGGGGTGTACAATGTTTTATATAAAAGAACCCATTGTGAAAAGAAACGCAGCATTTTTTATCAGGGTAGAATATAAATTCCCAGGTCTCCATATTGTTCTTAACCCAATATAACGTCATTTATATAGCCTTTGTGGGTGGCAGGTGTTTGAGTTGGCATTTTCTTTATGATTTTGGTGCATTTTGTGGTTGGCTATTACATGGTAAAATGGGAGAAACCTTAAGCCTAGGACTGCAATGAAGGGAAAATAATGGGGGTCCCCGTTTTCGGGGTCCCCGTTTTATACTTCCTATATGGGGATGATAAAACGGGGACCCTCCAAAACGGGGACCCCTGTTTTTTCAGCGTAGGGAAAATAATGGGGGTCCCCTTTCTGGGTCGCCCGTTTTATACGTCCCTATATGGGGATGTAAAACGGGGACCCCAAAAACGGGGACCCCTGTTTTTTCAGCTTAGAGAATGAGCTACGTGATTTTGTGTTGCATAACTTTTTCAATATGACATTACCCCCAACTGATGTAGATTTATGTTAAGTGTATGTGTGGTGTGTGTGTTGTGTGTAAATTGGGTGTACGATGTTTTATTTAAAAGAACTTACTGCTGAAAAGAAACGCAGCAAGTTTTATATGTAGAATATAAATGATAAACTCCCATGACAGTGGTAAAATGGGAGAAACCTTAAGCTTAGTACTGTTTATTGAAAGGGAAAATAATGGGGGTCCCCGTTTTCGGGGTCCCCGTTTTATACATCCCTATATGGGGATGTATAAAAAAGGGACCCAAAACAGAAAACGGGGACCCCAATTTAAACCCTTTTATAACACATGTGAAATGTTTTTAATGGGTCCCGTTTGGGGGTCCCCGTTTTTGGGGTCACCGTTTTCGGGGTCCCCGTTTTATAAAACCCGAACACGCACATGTGAATGTAGCAAAGACTTCTATGCATCCCTACATGTGTGATGTGTGGACCTCGAAAAGGAAGAATCGCTTAATAATCTTATCATGCCAATACAGATTTCAACTTTCGACTCAATGATGGAGTACATATGCAAAATTTACGAATGATTTTTAAGGCATTGATTTTACATTGTGAGCAAGGATTCGTAACTACGAATCCACTCTTTCTTGGGTTTCCTTAAACAACAACCCTCTGGTCAAATAACACAACGAGTGCCTCATAGTTGCCTCTTACGACATTGTAAGGGGGGGACAGTGGGCTATTCTAAACCCCAAAACCGCAGGGCGCCCCTTTTTAATAGTAGCCTCTTACGACATGGAGGGGGAACAATCGGGCCAATTCTTACTCCGAACCCGCAGGGGGCGACGCGGAAAATGGCGGGTGAAACACAAGAAAACATACGCTAGATTTGATTCTCACGGAATGCACCTGTTTGACCGGTCTGTGACTTGTGGTTTTAATATCAATGAGTACGAGTCTATGTCTATGATATTCATGTAATAGAACATTGTTGTTAGAGTTACGGCAAAATTAAAAGTTAGCCTGACAAAGTACCTGGATGTCTTTGCCTCTATCCCTATCTGTTTTTGGTTTTGTTATTTTTATGTTGTAAAATATATCTCATTCTTCCAACAATGGCCTAGACGATCATTTGCGAGCAAATTGAAGAAAATTCATATTTTTGCAATGTCCCAGTTGCCGCTTTAACCCTAGTCTACCGAAGGGTGGTTGGTTACCACACCCCCTTAGGTTTTTCCACGGCTGGCTAAAACACCCTTTTTTGGTGCCCAATATGTACGTAAGTCAAGTGACATGTCGCGCCTTTTCATCCAAACAAACAGCAGCGGGGTTATAGGTTAAGAATAGGGTGATACCAAAGTGATGGATGGGGGTGGGGTGGCAACCACCCCCCTTCGGAAAAGAGAAGTACAACCATGCACTAACACAACACAGGAACATCACAGACACTTGATTGTTGGGACCAATAGATAGCTATGGTCCTCTCTGTCCATTGATACCAAAAGAGTACAACCATGCCGAAGGGGAAAATTTACGTCACAATGGACGTTCATTAAAAGTTCCATGTCAGCAAAACGGCATTCCCTAGACACACACCGTGACAAATTCAATTTTCGCCAAAAAGGTAGGAAAATCAGATTTGATGCGGTTTTGAATCTTCTTGATGGGAAATGACTCGGGTAGACGATTGGGTTTAAATACATATGCAAATTCAAACCAATTACACTCATGTTTGTTAGGATATTCTAAGTCAAAGTAGTCAACAGAAGATCAACTCAACCCGTCCCACATTCTGACCTGTTTAACCTTATAGATCGACAGTCTTGGGTGTGGGACTACTCTCTTACATGGCATCTGAAAAAGCTGCTTTAAAATGTCTGAAAAAACTGCATTAGAGTAGTTATATTAAGAACGTGATTTAATTTCCTGACCGACATGGTAGACGGTGTTGGTTTTTTTCCTCTCAAATTAAATGACATACAGACATCAATATGAGATATTTATTTATCACTAATGAATTTCATCTAGACATTTATACCCTTTTTTTCCGTGAAATATCAGACTGAAGGTTTTCATACCGAGGTATTTGACTCATGGGGGCTTTGTGAATATTGGTTCAATGGAACCAAAAAAAAGCACTTGCCAAAAATTTAGCACAATGGCCATCATCTACAGTTATTCCATTTGGAACGCTCGAAGTGAGCCTATATGATATTCCGCCTATATATGAAGATTTAATGTTTCCTCTTCAATGTTGTGCGGTTGTCCCCACCCCAACTTTCCTGTGTTTTCTCTATTTACTGAATTAATCTGTGTGTGTGGTTTTGTGGTTGTTTTCCCCTTGCCTGTCTGCTGTTCTCCTTTTAGAGTTCGTAGCGTGTCCTGGGGTAACTGTATGTTCTTTTTGTTTATGTACAAATGGGTTGACCCATTTGTTTTTCGGTATATTTTATTACACGTCATCGCCGTTAAAAACTGAATTGCGACATATTTACAATATTTATAAAAGTCTAATGATACTATGTAGGCCAAAACCAAAAAAAAAAAACCAACCGGTTACAAAGAGTGCTATATTTGCATTTTTACACCTTATATATTCATAAACATGGTCTTACGTATTAATACGGGAAAACGCTGGTAAATTGTTAGGCAGACGATTTGGTCTCTTTTTATAACAAATAATATGTGTTTTTGTATTTCCGGGACAACTATGTGTTAGTGTCACTAAAGCATAGTTTGTCTCGAAAATACCAGCACACGCAACGCAGGCACAATATCTATTTTGTATCTGTATAATAAAAGAAAAGTATGTACCTTCAGTTTTGACCCCTTTTGAAAACCATTATGACTTATTTGCAGTCTATATACAAACACATTGGATTTAAATTTATTTTGTTTTACATATCATGAGTAGAGTCAACAGATGGTTTGACCATTTGTACACATTAATTATCCCGTTGCAAACTTTTAGAGTGTGGAAACTTTTGCGCTCCACTTTGTAATGAGCAAAATCAGATCCCCGCCCCCTGAAAATACTCACAGACTATTTAAAAACCATATCAAACTCCTTTCCCCAAAATGCAACTTTTTGCACACATGTCTTCAGATATTAGTTGATATTCCTATGTTATAATTTACATCTTATCCATTTTTACATCATTTATTTACTAAATGTATCTCACTGCATCGGAAAATGGAATTAATCTTTTTTATATAAAGGCTCATACTTCATAGTTTTCTCGTTATAGTAACCATCTCCATTATTGCCGATTAATATTGGTCTGATATTTTACAATGTTTTTATATATTTTTATTACTTATTTCTTGTGTATAAAATATTTGGTTGTATCTATTGATGGTACTAAAGTAAATGAAAGCCACATATTATTACACAACCGTTGTTGTGACCCATTTATTACATATTTTTTTTTTTGCTTTTACAATACAAATAGCTGGACAATTTAACTCAAAATTTCAGATTTTTCTTTTGTGGATATGCTACCACATGAGGGATAAAACATCCTATACAAAATTGGATCAAGACCGGGTCGCCCACCTTTAATTGTAAGTTGAATATTAACGCATTAGGTGATTTACTTTTATTCCAAACCCACTATATAGTCTCTTGTTGCCAGCTAAGAAAATAATGGGCCTAAATTTGTCAAACTTAATCCTCACGCTCTAG
This sequence comes from Ophioderma brevispina, assembly GCA_023653785.1. Lineage (NCBI taxonomy): Eukaryota > Metazoa > Echinodermata > Ophiuroidea > Amphilepidida > Ophiodermatidae > Ophioderma > Ophioderma brevispina. The sequence continues at coordinate 7,243 of JAMKCH010031175.1, read as the reverse complement.
CACGCAAATATATCTTTCTCCAAACATTTCGGAATGGACTCAGTGAGGTTTGGAGACCCACTCTTCAATAACACTCTTAGGTAACATATTCTTTTGGAACGGGAGTGGTGGTCGACATGCATGCCGTTGAATCAAGATATATTAGAAGCCCGTCTGCCAGTTTTTCCGACGTCATTTCGCTGGGTGATGCCATTATGTTCTTGAAGGTCATTATGTTATAAAACAACGGAGGGTTATACGCTCAGGCATACATTTATTTCATATTAAACCCAATAGGATTATCACAACGGATGATAATGTTTTCGTAATGTCTTTTTAAAAAAACCCCCCTTAGAAGCTGTTATGTACTAGTAACTCTTCTGGGGTAACCGAGAGGCTGCTTCTATGCCTTTTAAAAATACCCAGCTGAATGTTTAAAAGGCTTCTCCCAGATTTTAAATAGAATTTATAAAAGACCAGTCACCTTAATTTGTCAAAGTTTTGGATGATACCCTTCTCTGAAAAGTGGGCCACAATTGTATCGCAAACCCTCTCTAGAAAATATTGCCATATCTCTGATTGGCAAACGACCACATCGAACGCTTGTAAACTCTCTTCAAAGGCTAATACTCATGGTTTGTGGATATGATTGTAAATATTAATGTCAACTATTTTATTTTTTTCACCTCCCACGCGGCGCTTTTTGCCGTGCAACCATTTTGTGTGGACACACTATTCTATAACAAGGTATTTGGAAAAACTATGCTGGCCTCCCGATGCAGGTTGCTTTGCTATGAATTGGAAGAACCTGTGTAGCATATTATGAAGGCAGTTTCACTTTGTGTTATTATGGTTTTTGTACTAACAGATTTTGTTTCAAATCGATGGTTCTACTGTAGTTTGTGCTTACGTGAAAGTGTTGAAAATTCAATCCTTATTTTAAAAAAACCTGAAGAATTGCAGACTGGGTTCAATTTTTTACCAAATATAAAAGAATAACTATTTTACATGCTTTTAAAAGTGGAATGTGACTGTTTGGATTAATAAAAATAGCAGCAAGATCTGGATAAAAATGTGAAATTGTTTGTTTTACAGTATAAAACCCAAACACAAGATTGTACGCTTTCCAGATGCATGACTCGTTCTCCTCCGAATAGTACCATTGTGCATTGAAATTGCAGCAGCAAGTGTTCGTCAATGATCACTCAATGTGGCTACAGAAATTAGACCATATAAATACAGTGAGGCAACATGAATGGTGCTCTTCTACGACTTCCATAATGCTATCATTGCATGTTTTGATTACGCAAAATATTAGTTTTTACCTGATAAAGGACACCAAAATCAAAGAAAGTTCAAGGCGTAAGCAATAGACCAGTAAAATCCTACGTCACTTTCTTTTTGTTTGACGGCCCAAACACATGCATTGCCAATAGTGATGGCCCATATAGTATTAAAAACTCTAACAGATAAAATTACCCAGTGTATAACAGTCATGCCGACCTATTTCAAGATAACCAGGCCCTAACATGTTACAAACATTGCTGTTAACTGGTCTATTCACCACATCGGCACGGAGGAGGAAACAAACATGACCAAGAGAGATCATAGATCAAAGGCGTGTGTCAATGTATCGATAGGTTTTGGGCGAGATCCAGTTTTTCTAGATCTCTGCTCCATGAATGCGTACAGCAAAATACACGATTTGGAAACAAAAGGGAGTCATGATAATAAAAAGCATTAATGTAATCTAATTAAATAAATAGGAAAAAGCTATTCATGTAATAAATAAACAGTTCAAACCATAACTATGTGAATGAAGTAGCAAATAAATATAAAACTGATTAAATCAATTTGTTGGTTAAATGAATTTCGTGACTACTTTGATGCTGTTAATTGTAAAAATATTTTGGTAGTACGTGTCCAAAGGTCATTTTCCAATCTGATCTCTAAGCTGGCATCTCTGGAGGCAGAAAAAAAAAAGCTTTATGAAATTTGAATGCCATCCTCGGGAAGTGCGAGTCAGCCTATAAATTAAGCTTCTCGCCACAAAAAATGTATTTTATTATGTAAGAGTTCATTTTCATCTGTAAAATGTGATTTTCTTAAATTTATGTTATTGGAGTTAACGCAATCAATCTTACGAACTTTTTAAGAAAGTTGTAAAATAACGTCGGGACCAATGTGCGTTCTTTAAAAAAACAATCCGTTTTGTGATGGTTTCAGACGCAAAAACTTCATGGCCGCAGGCCGAATGACGTGTGATTTTTGAGATGGCATTTTACACCCATTAGCATGCAAGGGTTTTTTGGTTATGTTTCGCTACTTTTAAACAAAAGTGGATTATCATGTAGCGAGATATAGTCCTAACAATATATCAGACGTATTAGATGACCAGCAACTGGATACGGAGAACCACGTTTTCAAAAGAAATGACAAAAATTGTCGTGTTCATTAGTGTTCCAGGTGCTCCAAGTATTACAAAGGCTTGAAAACCGTAAACATTTTATGAATCATATGGCAGTTGTATATTTTTTAATTTTCCCTGGAGATGGCCAGCGCAAGTGAGTGTTGCGGACCTAACCCTATAAGATAATATCTATCGAGCCTCTAAAACCCTGGCTTGCTAGCTCAGTTGGCAAGAAGAAAGTCAGCTAGTAATACGAAGGTCGCTGGTTCGAATCCGGCCAAGCGTACGGGTTTTTTTAATAATAATGGGCGTTGGCCAATCCAGGAAAGTTATAAATGTACTTTTGTTTAAAAAAAAAAAAAAAAAAAAAAAAAAAATATGTTGACAGTTGCTAAATCAGATGTTTTAATGATAGTTTATCACATTTCCACGTTATTTTTCCTCCATTGTATCCTACTTCAGAGAATGATCCATGGAACGTAAAGACGATGGAAGAAAGAAAAAGATGAGGAAAACCTATGCCTGAAAACTGTTTACTGTGCCTTTAAGTCTGAAAACGAGGAGACAAAATGTTATCGTGCCCTTTTGTGGACTATATAATGGGCAGTCACCAACCTTTACCATTAAATCTTATCCGCTAGGAATATTTATAATCCAGCCATTTAAGCTTTGACATTTATCATTGTTTACCGCTCATTTTATGTGTTGCTATCAAAAAGTTTGTATGCACCTGGATTTACCGTTTTATATAAGTCTCAAGACTTAAAGGATATAATACAGAACCACGACAATCGGTTTCCCTATTAAGTTCGTGGTTAACTTTGAGATAATAAACAAAGGAATACATGAATTAAAAATAGGTTAAAGATCGTGGGAACAGATTGCAATCTGTGGGAACGATCATACTGTGGTAAGGGATTGCAAACTGTGGGAACAGATTATCCAAAACAGATATTTTAACTATGTCCCCTATGGGGCTTCGTAGGTCAGTAATGAACTCAAACAACGCCCTCTATGCAGTCTGACACATTGCTGTTGTGCTAGAATATATCAAAATGAAGGTGCTGTGGTATAACGTTCAAACGCTGGCGGTAATTGGTTGGGCCATTTTGTGACCTAATCACGCTGACGAATTTAGCAGTCTTACGCAACAAGTGCAGCACCATATCCACGTTATTCCGTAAAAGCTGATAAATTCATCACGGTCACTAGGTCAATAAACCGGCCCAGCCGATTTTTTTTTTTAATATAACAAAATATATTTGATATATCCTTAACGTCCCTTAACTGCATTGAAATGCACGAAGCGGGCCCTTGCCTTGAATTAGGGGGAAACTGACCCTAGATCAAACAAGAAAAATAACACTACCTCCCTTTTTCGTGGTGATTTATGAATGCCGAGGTCCGAAATACCATTTCAACACAAACAAATAAGCTCTTGTGAACAAATGATTTTAATTTTTATATAACAAAAAAAAAATAATTTGTACTTGATTTAGATGATCGGTTCAAAAATTGGAATCCAAAACAAATTACAATGACAATAACAATTAATGCTCTCAATAATCCCAATAATGCCCTTATGTAGTGTAATACTTATATCCACTCTGACGTAGTAACGGAAGCGTTGCAGTTCAGCGATGATATGTCCTCACAGTGAAGACTCCAACATGACAGCACGCAAAGTCAATATTCCATGATATAAATTCACGGGAATCTTCTTCAGAAATTAAGTACCCTTTTCGGTGCAGTCCTGAGGACAATTGTCCAGCATGATGTCAAGATAACAAGGTTCTATAGGTCCCAAGACGACACAAAAATTCTGTAGCACTAACAAACCAGATATTTCCACGAAAATTTGTCTGTCACAAATGCCCATTTTTAAGACCACAAACTGGAACCTACTGGACATCGTTCTATAGCAAGTTTACTGCTTATATTCTCTCTACTTAGGTTTCCCTAGTGTCTAATAATAGCCTATGACTCCAGCATCTTGCATTATCCAATTGGATCTCACATAAATGACACCATCATATGATGCAATCTTTATCCAATAGAAAAGTTCAATGACGACATGATTTGGAATTACCTATGATGCAATCTATAGTAGCTTTTCTACAAATGTCTCCAAAATTTATAAACACTTTGCATTATTACAATATAGAACTAGGGGAGTTTCATGTTTTTCTTGCATAATAAAACAAGTTACTTTCCATGCTAGGAATCTTTTCTCAATCTTTTATCACAAAATGACAATTGGTCGAAACTTCTAGGAGAGTTAATTATTTTCTTTTTTACAAAATCTTTTTTGGCAAAAAGGCTGATTAGCAGGGTCAGTCGGGCCCGTATAAATTTTTTAAAAACATTTTCGTGGCTTTACTGGATATGAAATCAAATGTCTCTTCTGACTCGCATAAAGTACCAAGCTTTTATCACTATAAGAATGGGTTTCAGACGGAGCAAAAATGAAAAAAAAAATACCTAGAAAAGGTACGGTTATTTTGTTTAAGTCCACACACCATGAAATTATGATTATATATCAATAGTAAAAGCTTTTGATATAAATAAAACGAGAAACATAACTTATTTCCAAAATGCTACAGGTAAGTCACACTTACACAATAAAACAAAATGAAATTCTTCAAATTGGGCGCTATGCCTGTGACGGTCAATAGATCATGTACTAACCGCACGCACAACAGAATTGGGATATTTATCGTCGGGAAGTACCCCGGATAGCGAAGAGCTAGCCGGGGTTATTTCCCGGTGAGGAAATACCCCGGCGAGGACAACGACGAAGGTGATACATACCGGGGATGCCGTGGGGTGATGCATACACCGTTAGCTGCCGCTGCTGCTGCTGCTGCGGAAGAAGACGGAAGAATATGAGGTGACAATTGAGGAAAATCGGTTAGAAAAAACAATTTCGGATTGGTGGGTTTAGTATTATGAAAAATTAAAAGAAAACCATGGCTCGACGCGACATCATCATGATCATTGTTACCGATAAAGCGAGTTCAGTCTCAGTGCAGGGCATCGATCATAGAGTTAAAGCTCATGAATGCATCGCATACACACACAGCATATCATGTAGCAGTTTTCTGCGGAGCCTCACTTCTTCCTTTCCCCGGCTTTTCTGTCATTTTGATGATTTACATAGCCCATTTGGGATTCTAAATAAATAACAGACCTAACGTCCAACCCGTTGTTTATCGTTTGCTTGTTTCTTGTGAAAGCTTCGTCAATTTTAGCTTCGAAGTAACAAACTCACCACCACTCAGTCCACTGACCGGCCGCGGGTCACACACCTCCCTTATAAGTGGAAGTCTAGGTGTTTTCACAATATTAATCCTCATAGACATAGCACCAAGTATCAACAACTTTCTTATCTTCATTCTCTTCTTACATTGCAAATAACTATGTTGATACATACAGAATGCCGGCATATTGTTAGTAACATCATGACTGAGCTGTACAGTGTTTACATATTTTCACTGTGTTTACGTGATCCGTGTCACCAAAATGACGTCATTATCGTCATGTATTTATAATAAGGTATAGTAATTGGGCTGTTTTTGGGCGTATGGAAAATACGGGAAAGTACATAAAATCTTGGCAGTTGTCAAGCCCTCACTGCTTTATAAAGACAGATAAAAATCGAAACTGTATTCTGTTCATTTCCTAAGGTCACCAGCTTTTTATTGAGATGCAATCATAATTTCATGATGTGCGGACTTTAACCAAATAAGTACACCATATGGTCCCTCAGTATTTGAAGCTATTTGGTCATTTATTTTAGCATTTTTCTGTCACGGTGACGGTGTAATGGTTGCAATAACCCAGGCACAACGTTGGTTACTCAAAAGTTAAATAACGTCATTCGTTATTATATGAGGTCAAAACCAAGAATATCCTAGAATGAGCTTTGGTGTTTTCAAAACCTTCATTGAACAAATATTGTATTAAACATAAAGCCGACAAATGGAAAACCTGCTAATGGATTTCCTGTAGTTACTCGCGATTCAAAATGCGCATTAACGCAAGGAGACATTGAACTTATTCTTGAAAGTGTTATTCAATGTCAACATCTCAAGACGTGAAAACATTAAAAGAAGTATGTACATGATACCCGATATATGATGATTGGTCCCGTGAAACAAAAAGTGATTAAATGTTGTCTTAAGGGGAGGGTTATCCCGGTATTTCTGGAAATTTCGAGGAGTGATTTCAGACATTTCTTAAAATGTCACCTATACATATCATATACCATCATGCAGGCCTTGACCTGAACTTTTAAAATTGGTATTAATTTCACCTTTGTTGCCATGGTAACCATGCTAGGCCTGTGATTGGCTAAATTTTTGAAACGTAACTCAAACACCATTTGACGTACATTAATGGGGTTTAGGGAGAATATTTGCTGGGACATTCTGGAGGAAACCATGTTTTCGGATTTTTGAATTGGTTGCCATGGCAACCGGGAGCCAGCCAATAAGCACTTTTTACGGAATAACTTAAAAACGAAGTGGAAATTCAAAAATCGGAAGACATGGTTTTCTAGAGCTTAGTCTTCTTAACATCTGTGCCAAATTTCATTCCTATACCATTTTTCGTTTTCTAGTTACGTTTGTTTGAAAATTGCTATTTTGCGCTTTTTTACGAACTGAGATATAGGCCTTTAAAGTTTGGGCTACGTTGAGGGCGCTATTTATACGAATTATGTAATTATTTTGCATTTTTAATGTGTAGTAGTAATTATCATAATTGTTAATCAGTTTGGTTGAAAAAGATGCATTAATTACTTTGTTATTAATTTTTAAAATAATTTTGTTAAATATAGCAGGGTGAGGAAAT